>OY740768.1:145406599-145553410 GCA_963513935.1 Aphrophora alni
CTCTATATATATATATATATATACTTATTTCGACTTTAAGTCTATGATTCATATTTAAACAATATTATATACGTTTTAAAAGAGAAGCACATAATAGTATTAGTTGGTTGTTTGTTACTGTATTGTTGGCAACAGTGTATTAAATAAATGTTTTGGGCGTTTATTATTATTATTTTTAATTTAAAGACCCTGTTGGATTTGAAGGTTTGCTTTATTTTTACTAATCATTCCTGAACCGTAACGTTTTCTTTCTAGCAAATTGTTGGTCGCTATGTTGGATAGGATGAACTTAGAGACCTCTAGTTTGCACCATTATTCTTATTTTTAAAAGACCTTTAAAATAAGGTATCACTCAATAGTTGTTGCTATTTAAAATTCTTGACTAACCCCCAAACTACCCCATTTCGGGTGGGGTAATGGTGGGAAATTTCGATACTTCAAAAAACTCCTCCTCGGGGTGGGACTTTAGGACACTTGGTATTATTTACAACAATGATAACATTATGCAAAGTGTTTAAAAATATCAGATTTTCTTCACACTTCTTGTTATAATTTAGATAGAAACATGAAACAAACATAATTCTTTTAGAAGTTGAATTCCTCTATGTACATAGTAACGCAAAACAATATACAGGATTATTAATATGATTTTATATTCCCTTAATTTTCCTGTCAAACAATCCTTGTTTTTCGTCATTTATATGTTCCTTGACGGCCGTTTCAACTCTTTTAATTCGGTCGCTAGGCTAACAAAAATAAATGTCGAATATGATTTTCTCGGGCATGATTTTCACGATAATTTGTGAATATAAAATAACTAATATATAATGTATTGGTAGTATGAAATGCCACGTCATCTAGTGGTAACCCTAGAACACATCTTAGCAGATTGGGTCATGTTGGAAACCAGTCCTGCTTTTAGTTTAGTTCCGAACATGGCACTAAACTGCTAAGTGTTTTTTTTTTAGTTTTATATATATATATATATATATTATGGGTTTATCACTTGATAATGGTGGTTGACTTCTACTCTTCGAAACGTCCTATATTTGACTTTAATATGCACAAATGATAGCAATGTCCGATTAATCAATATTAAGAAGGAGTGATGTACACAACCATTAGGTATAGAAAATTGGTGGTAGCCATCAACTTGTTTATGGTGACAATAGGCATTAGTCATTATCCGTTAAAATGAAATCGACTTTGTTCTAAATATTGATTTCATACTTTGATAATAAGGACTTACAAATATAATATTTTGACAGAGAAGACAACTAAAATGAACAATAATCATGATAGTTTACAGAATTTTTTAATTTAAATGTCACAATTTAGCAAAGTTCTCACATTCATTTTGCAATTATGCGCTTTTTCGCCCGACAATATCCATTAAGGCGGTACATCAGGTTTTACACGGTGGCTTCCTCTAAATAATTAAAACTAATTACCAACCCTACGCCATTATCCTGACAACGCTGAGATATTTACTGCAGAATTTTATAGCAATAATGGCTGTAACAAATGTTTGTTTTAGACGCAGTGATTGTAAAACCTGAGATGGTTATTGTGTACCCACGTGTCTAGATATATTATGAGAGATTATTTCTTTGTTGTTGTGGACATGATAGCTTTGAAGATAAGACAGAATAATGGGAGATAAAACAAATCCGTAGGTTTCGAATACTCATCTCAGCAATGTCAGAATATAACAAAATTGGTGAAGGGCGATATCATTGTAAGATGAAAGAAAGGGATCTAACCCAAGCCTACATGATAAACGTGTAAATCCAGCTTGGGTGCCTCGGGATTGCCAAACCAGTACTCACTATAATATAAGCAGTTTATCCATATATTATGAAAGATATTTTCAGAAAATAAAATAAAAGGCTATATTTCGTAAATTGTAACTTAATTTATGTTTTTATTGATATTTTTAAAATCTATTGAGTTTTCAATTGACTCAATTTTTAGAACATCTGTGAAATAGACGTAATTTCAGAAAGGATTCAATAAAATGCACAATGATTTGTCACATCCATTCACGATTGAAATACCAACCAAAAAATTTATTTGGCGCAAAAATATAAGTTCTGAGTTGTCACTAAATAGTTGAAAATGAACCATGGAAGTTCCCTATTAAAAACAAAAATGTTATTTATATATTTATATATATATATATATATATATATATATATATATATATATATATATTGCTTTAAAAAGATATATATTGTTTAGCTTGTGCCAAAAACGCGTCTTCAGCATAAATCGTAAATGATTAAAATCTACCATTTAATAATAGTAGTCAAGGATCTTTTTTTATTTTGTTGTCAGTTAATTATTATTGAAACTATTTTTTTTTTTTTGCTTACAATTTTGTAAGCAGCTTTGGATCATTAATCTCACTTTCCCTAAAATTTGAAAGAAATCTGTAAAGAAAACTTTTCGAAATAGCATATTATAAAACAGCAACTTGACCAGTTTTTTTTTTTTTTATTTTTTACCCATATGCCTAACTCACGAACCCTCATATATTACGAGATGGTACCAATACGTTTTGTTTATGTTCATAGAGGGCTACACTTAAGTAAAACTTCATCATAATCATTACAACCGATTTTGATCAAATGTATTTTTGTCTAATGGTCGTTACCTCAAAAATTTGGGTTATAAAAATTCCTGTAGAATAGCTAAAATATTTCCACAATCCAAATTTGATTTAAATTGGTCCATCGGTTTAGACTGTAGAGCACTGTACACACGACAAAAGAAATTTTTGAATACAGCTATATCCACTAAAATCTCGAAATCAATTTATTGACTCATTTCATAACTTTATCTATACTACGTATATTGTGGAGAAATAAATAACAACTAAAATATCAAAATACTATTTAAAGAAAAAATAATTGTATAAATTAGAAAACACATATATGAGTTTTAAATTAATTAACACTACCTCAAACAAATGCGTGTAATAAACTGTTACTATTATATACCGTAATAAATATTATAAAATTACTTACAATAAATTGGATTTTTCTAAAAAATAATTTTTAATTTGACAATCAATCACAAATATATCACAACAATTGACTCAATATCAAATTACAGATTATCAAATTAGTGACGAATTGTTAAACACTTTGCTGTCAACAACGTTTATTGTAGTTTAGCGACACATAATTTAATAATACTATTATTGATGTATACTACATTAAAATGTTTCATTGTCAATTGTTCATCAAATGTTTGGATGACCAGAAAACCTACGTTGCACAAATTGATTTTATAATAGTAATATTTTAGACAACCTTTCCCAAATTTAAAATATATTGTTTTCGTTTTTATAAAAACACAATTTCTCTTAAAGCCGTTTAAAGTGAAATAATTATATTTTTTCACACATTTTGATTACGTGTATATATTTCACTTTCTCACACATATAATATGTAGTATATAGTAGCCTATATGTGATTTTGTGAAAAACGATGACGAGTTTTGTAGGGATTTTTTCCATTTTGAGGTTGCCTAAGTCTACAAAGTAATTTTTTGAATGATTTTTTAGATTTGTGATTTTTTTACTTGTAAACGAGAAGTAGTTAAGTAGGATATTAAAATTCAAATAATAAATGAAACACATCTATTCCTTTCAAATTACCCATAAACACGTGAAACTTAAAATCGAAATTGACTTTTTTTTATTGAAAATGAATTTCACAAATAAATCTATACAAAGTAAATGATTCAAAAAAGATATAAGTTCCTTACCAAATTTCATATTTTTTCACATTGCTTTCACATTTCATATCTATGAATAACCTTACGCTCATCATCGCCTTATTTTATATATATTGTAACGATATTATGTTGTCATGTATAAATAAATGTGATTAATGATATCTAATGCTAAATAATTAAATAACTCATGTAAAAAGAAAAGGAAAACTAAATTAAAATAAAATAATAATAATTATAGAAACAAATATTATCTGAGGAAGGGAATAAGCGACAGCTGTCAGCTCCAGTTTATGATTGCAAATTTAACGGTATAGAAAAAGAAAGTACGTGTCAAGCACAAAAGAGACAGAGATTTCTTTAACCTTGGCGGAGCATATGCGCCGACAAAGAAAAAAACATTCAAATAACGGTATCTTTAGGGAAAGGCAGGTGTGTTGCAAAATTGTACAAAAAGAAGGGAAAAAAAAAAAAAGAAATCGAAGGGAAAGCTAACATCTATAACGGTACTCAGGGTAGAAAGTTCTAACTGTTTTCGAAAAACAAAAAACGAAAAGAAGAAAGTAGGTCGACCAATCGAATTCGATCCGTGAAAAAACCAATGGGCAGATTTGAAACACACCAATAAGCAAGGAAAAGGACATGTGTTGAAAGATTATAGACGAATCAGTGATAAGGAGGCGAAGCTCATGTTTCAAAGAAGGGAGAAAGTTCGGTAGGGACCGAACTTGCGAAAGGAGGGTAGTCTTGAAAGGGAAGCCGTAGAGTCAAGGACTGGGACCGGAAGTAGTCTGATCTGTGGTCCAGGAAATCTCCGAGAACAGTTGACAAAGAGGCAAGACGTCTCTGAGTCAACCTAAGTAGAGTAATTGTAAAAAATTCAAGTAAGAGAGTTAGTTAAAGTGCAAGTAAGAAGTAGAAGAACCAAGCAGAGTTTCAAAAGGGGAATTACGATCTACAAGTGAAAAGGAATTAGGATTCGTCGCCGATAAGGGAGCTGGAATCAGTCACTCGAGTACATCAGGTAAGGAAGTTCATCAAAGTGTATCGACAAGTGTGGTGAATAAATAAAGCAACAGTCTATAAATGTGTTGTATAGTGTACGGTGAAAAATCAACCAATTGATGGGAGCGACGTTTCGATAAGTACCAAATTGTTATATATTATTTAAATCATTATAAATAAATTTCACTTAGATTGAACCAACAAAGATCCCGACCCGAGATAAGAGTAAATGTAAAATAGAATAATCAAAACTGAGCAAACCGTGGCAATTTAAAAAAATAATTTTAAAGTAAAGTAAATAGTAAGAAGTATAAAATTCAAAGAAAATTATATTAGCAAAATAAATTAAAAAATCTTAAAGTAAAGTTTTCCACATTTGTAATTGTAGAAAAGTTATATATTTTTCATTAAAAAATAGATTTAAGATTGATAAAATTATTTGTGTGTAAAGATTCAAGGAAAAGACATTTACAAGGCCTTGAATATTATTAATGTATAAAATAAAAACCCGTTGTAAAATGAATAAAGTACGTTAAGGAATGAATGGAGAATGAATGGTATTAGTTAAGAACCAATAATTTGAAATTATTTAAATGTTTGTTTTGGTATAGATTTATATTTCAATAAATGTTTAAAAATTCAAAAGGTAAAAGTTTGTTTTGCGTATTAATTGTTTAAAAAAAAAACACAAAAGTATATAATTAGGAATAACTGAAATGTTATATTTGGTCGCCCAGATCGTGGGACAATAAACTAATTGTTAATTAATAAAAAATAACTTAAATGTTATTATATATATATATATATATATATAATTTAGATCCGTAAACTTCAGGGTCAGAATAGAACAAGAGTTGGTCGAGAATAGCTTAATAGTAAAGATAAAATAGGGGGATCTAACTCAAGATTACGTGAAATAAGATGTAGCTTCAAACAGGTTCATCTGGAATCGTCAAGGCAGTGCTCTTGTTGTACAGACAGATATACTTTATAGTTTCTTGCTTATTATCCCTGAAAAAAAAAAAATATGTTTAAACTTTTGCACATTGGTTTGGTTGAGCTTTACATTTCACTAAACTTTGAACTAAATTTGAAGTTCTGATTTTTATAAATTATTTAATAACACCCCAATGGCCGTTTTTTGTTGTTGTTGTTATTTTTTTTACCAATAACTCACGAACTGGTATATTTAAAGAGATGACCACTCATAAGTTTCATTTGGGTCCTTAAAGGCTACACTTCGGAAAAATAATTTGTTTCTATTTTGAGAAAATCAAAATGTTTTGTTTCCTTCTTATGGCTGCTGCTTCTAAATGTCCCTTACACCAAATTAGAGAATATCTGTTCATGACTTTGAGATGTAGAATTCTACACACTCAATACGACAGACGTCATAGAGACATTAATCCAAAACACAACATTTTTGAGTCAGTGGATCTCAAAATATGTATCAGCAAAATCATGACTAGATTTTTTGACAAATCAGATAACTCTATCTAACTACGAACATTAGCGAACATTAATAAAAGGAACGTTCGGCGAACTTGCCATCCGAATACATTTATTATTAAAGTCATAATTATAGTATTTACAACTGTTTTCAATGTGATAACAATTTGAATAATCACCATTTTGTACATTACTTGTTGGAGTTGGAGTGTATTTCCATGATAACAGAATTACTTGTCTCTTGTGGCGACACAATTAAATCTTCTCCCAAGAGTTGGGGATCTCTTTAAATAGATAAATGTATAACTCTTCAAGTCGGAAAACTAATTTATTCTTAATGAAATTAATGCATAATTATTTATTAGTGTGCAGATATTGGAGCATGATATTTCAAATACCTTAATTCATTTACTTATTTATTTTTACAAACTAGTACTATAAATATTCCTTGTAGGTATTCTAGTATAACAAAACCTTCAGTGAAGACTGGACGAGTGTATTATAAGAGTAACTAGTGGAGAGGGGAGAAATACGCGAGGAGAGCGCAGATTAGAAGAAACCAGGAAACCATTCACTTGGATTACATCTATTTTTCTTATTGCTGCTTTCCTGGTAAATCTTACGTTTTTATTAAACACCGCCTGTCCTTCGTCTCATCATGCAGTTCGAAGTCTGAGGACTGATTCCCAGCAATGAGCATTCCATTCTTGCTCGGTGATCTACGGCAAATTCCGACAGTACGCGTTCTTTATTTATCACCACTGCTCCACTCACACTCACCCTAGCCGTTGTTAGGAACGGCCCCTCAAAACTGCCTGAGTTCTTTCATTTCAATTAAAAATCAGTGGTTCAGTATTTTATTAACTTTATTATTGACATGAAACTTATGTTTATTTCCCTGATACTTTAATACAACACATAAATAAGAATTCAATTAAATGAACAATATTCATTACTCAAAGCCCAGAAGTGTTCCAACTATTGTTACTCTTTATACAAATGAGATTACTAATTTTATTGGTGACTTTATAAAAATGCTTGCTCACCTTTCGTAGAGTATCAGCTATGGACAACTCCTTTGTCCCCCTGTCCTAGAGTCAGACTTCCTAGGCTATTGTCCTTCCGTCCAAGAATGAAGCTCTCTGGGCTATCTACCACCACGGCTAGCGACACAGCCGTGTATCTTCCAAGCTCCCAAAAGATCCCCTCCATATTGTGCTGGTTGCTTATATATGTATTGTGGCTTCTGGTGCTCTACTTTCGTTGCAAGTCAAGCATTTCAACATTTTTTTCTTTTTTTCACAATAGTTGGGTCATTCTGAGCTTTGTTAACATGAGTTCTTCCTAACATAATTTATTTAACCTAATAGCTTTAATTGAATTAAATATATTCCTAACACCGTCCATGCTCAATACCCTCTACCCTCAAGAGAAGAATTTGTATTACTCATTCTCATCAAGTCACGTCTTAGTAAGTATAACCTAAAAATAAAAACATAAAACAGCTGATTTAATAATATCTGCTATATTGTTTTAAGGGTATAGGTGGTGAAAAATCGTTCAGAATCGTTTTAAAATTACAAACTTCTTTATTGTTTCTATAGATCATTAACAAAACTATCACAGACGTGTAATTTAAAATTAAAATTTAATATACTTCCCTACTACAGAATGTGACACCAATGAGTAATGATGAAAGGTTGATTACCGTTTGCAACATTCATTATCACATACCAAACGTACAGAGGGAAAGTTATGTAATGAGTCAAAAACTGACGTTACGATTTGTCCTTCTCTCGGGGAGTATTTTTTCATTTCGATGTATCGACAATAACACAAAACGCAAATAACTATTTTTTACTTTTATTTCTAGTAGTACCACTATATGCTGCGTGTGTGTGTGTGTGTGTGTGTGTGTTTGTGTTGTACATTTCCCCTTGACAAACATCTTGGTCATCATCGTCATATAAAATATAATAAAACGAAGACGCACCCACCCTTCCTTACCCACAAATACTCAAATAACACCAAGGTCGGAAGATAACAAGATTTGGTCAAAAGAGCGACATGATAGGAAAGATTGGCTCTCCCTCGGGATTGACTGTACCACAATACAGTGAGTCCCTGCACGTTATATGTGTAAGTATTAACAATACTATTCTATTAATATTACTTTCACAGACACTACATTTTATTACAAAAGACTGCCTTTGTATTTATTCATTTATGTTACCTTAGTAATTATTAAAATATATTTGCTAATTAGCTTTTGGGAATTCTCATTTCCCTCATCTTTACAAGTTATATCATTAACAAGATATAATCCATTTTAAAATTGTAGGCCACATCTTTAATGATCGAATTACCTGCCAGGTATTCTCAAGAACTTAACTTTGCTCTAAATAAAAGACAAGGTTATTTATATTCCTAATTGGTTAATGATTTATTTAAATCAGCTTCATACGCAATCAGATTATAACTCTTCAATAATTAATGATAAGTTTCTTCAGGTAAGAAAATGTTTGTTTATTTTTTAGATAATGTTTGTTGTTTTATGTAATTAAATATTTAAATTCTGTCTTCTCCATTTTCTACATTGATTTTGTAGATGCCTCCTGCCAGTAATGTTACTTTAGATTGTACCTTATTTAGAGTTTTGGCTACATCATTATATGTACGTTCGCCTTTACCTGTTAATAGATTTATTAGTGGAGGAGGTAAAGATTTCTTTTTCGCAACCTTGTTTGCTGGTGTGCTATTAGTATCAGGATTATTCTGATTTACTAATATTGACCCAGGTGACACTTCAGGGGAAACAATGGCTTTACGTTTCTTCCCTTTTTTCCCTCCTACCCTGCTCTACAATCCGCATGGTTTCCTTCGCTAATTCCTCCTCATCATTACAATACTCCTCTTGTTCCCTGTGAATTTGAGCTTCAAGCTCCAATTTCCTATTTGAGGTACTCATTGACCTTTGTTTGCAAGTCAGATATTTTAGCCTTAAGGTTATTACATTCTTCAATGCTCTTCCTCCATTCATTCCATATGTATATCTCATTTGTTGTTTGAGACTTGAATTACCTTTCTGCAAGGGTTTCCACTCTCTTCTATGTTAGTTTTAGTTTTATTGCGGTCGCTTGCTAACGACGCCTCGGAACCCGCTTTCTCACACCTGACAGGCGCCGGTACTGGGGATCCGACTCCCTGCACCGTAGTAAATTTCTTTTGCTCTCTCTCCATATTTGGTTTAATTTCGGGGTACCTTCCCCTATCTGGTTTTTGTCCACCATGGGTATTTTATTTCCCCATCACCCTCCAACCAAGGTCGGTGAGTGTCCCCATCGCCAGGGGCGGCTCCCGATAGCAGATCCAGAAACAGCCACGGGAAGAAAAGGTATGTTTAGTTTTTAGATAATGTTTTTGTTTTATGTAATTAAATATTTAAATTCTTTCTGCCCAGCAAACGTCCAAATTTAAAAAACAAAATCTTGTTAATTTAGTAATTGAAAATCTTTAGAGTAATAGAATAAATCACACAAGATCTCACAAAAATTAGGATTACTTAATCAAAAGCGTAATTTTTGTGAAATCATGTGTTCAACTTAGGGTACCTAGTTTTTTCCTAAGCTTAGTACTGTTATATATATATATATATATATATATATATATATATATATATATATATATATATATATATTCAGTGTTAATGATTTGTATAAAGTTAAATGCTTTATTTTAAATTGTTTATTATTTATTGTATTATATTGTAATATCTGTAATTCTGAACTACTGTATTTATTATTATATTGTAAAAAAAGAAAACTATATTGAATAAAGTTTTTCCTAAGCTTAATACTGTTATTTTTATATATATATATATATATATATATATTTTTTTTTTTAGTGTTAATGATTTGTATAAAGTTAAATGCTTTATTTTAAATTGTTTATTATTTATTGTTTTATATTGTAACGTCTGTAATTCTGAACTACTGTATTTATTATTATATTGTAAAAAAAGAAAACTATATTAAATAGAGAAATAAACTTGTTGTATTCACTCCCAACAGCAAGTAAAGTCGCTACATAAACTTTTGTTTGTATAACCCATAATAAGGAGGTGTCTGTCATATATTAAAAAAAGTACAAAATTACAAATTTCACAAAATCGTCTTTAATGATTAAAATTAAATTTTTCTCCTCAAGTGTAGCTTCTAAGAAACAAACAAAACACTACTAGTGATGGTGCTTCGAGTAACTTCCTTGGGAAAACTGAATCATTAATTTTAAATATGGAATCCACGCCCACAAATACTCTTAGAGTCGAAAAGACCAAAATCTTGGTCACAATAGAACAGAAGAAAATAATAAAAGAAAGTGACTTAACTCAAAACTTGATGAAGAAATGTGTAGATCGAACTAGCGTCTCTCCCCACCAATATTTCCTATAAATAAGCCCCTAATCTGCTATCAACAAATATAAATATTTAACAACTTCTGTCTATGGTAAGCAGTTCACAAAAAGTAAAATAAGAATATAATTTTCCTTACAAAACAATGATTACTTAGAATGTTCAAAGAATTAAAAATAATTGATGTAATTCAAACGTGGATAATGATAACTTTAAAGTTAATGAAATAATTATTTAAAATATCTAATGACAAAACATATGCCCTTCAATGAAGCTCATTCGTGGATTTAAATATTTGTTTAATTTATTTCCATATCATTTTACGTATTTAATTTATTTATGGAATTCCACCAAGCACCTGCTGTTGTCACATTAAATTACAATAATAAATTGTTATCCAGCTCTCTAAAATGATCTATTTCACAACCATAATAAGCGAGAATATCGGTGATAATCATTTTTTATTATAATTACAAAACATCCATTTTTTTTCTTTCTTTAGTGGAATAACTTCCATATTTAAAACCATTCTGTCGAAGCTTGTATTAGGCACTAGGAGTAAAATATTTAAAAATAAATCTCAGATATTACTGTTATTTTTCATGATACTAATAATCAAAATAAAGTGTACAAAATCATTGCACAAACTTTCCCACAAATAAAATAAAAACAAAACTAAACTAATCGTCGCCAAAAATTTGATTTCGTTATTTATCAAACAAACGGTGAAAATGAACAATGGATACATTCTTTGGAAAAATATTTATATATTTAAATAAGGACCTAAATTTGCTTCGCTTATCCTCAGTGTAACTCGTGTTTAATAAGAAATTAAGCTTTTAATTACGTCAGTTGAGGTTAATTTTTATCCTAAAAAATAATATGTTTACTTACCATTTTTCTCACAAGTCTGTTATAATTTTTTTTAAACACTTTACAAAAATTTAAACCAATTTAAGGAACAGATTTTGATAAATTAAACAATTATTAACAATTAATATGAGTACATTATTCCAACTTTCCCAGTTTCATTAATCCATTCTCAAAATATTTAATTATAATGATCATCCTACGCTTGAACTCCTTATTTTAAGCAATACATCCCCTTCCCATCACCTTTCTTCCTGGGCTATCTAAAACTCGTTTACCTTGTTTCTGATTAGTCACATTACAAAATGATATACAAAATTTCTAACCACCCAATGACTGATTGTTTCCTACTTTACCAATTATTATTGAAGCGCTCTTTATGGTGAGATGGTGGATAATACTTATTGTCTGCGTCTTTATAGGCTTAACTTGTACAAAGTTTTATCCAAATCGTTAGAGCTGCTTTTAAGAAAATAGTAATTTTATGGTTTTTTTTATTTGCTAACCCAAAATTTTGAGTTCGAAAAAATGCAACCCGAGACATTGATAATAATTCTTACATACCAAATTTTATAAAAATCCGTCAACGTTTTGAGCTGTAGATTGGGCTGTGTACGATGACAGACAGAAAAAAAAATTGAAGTCAGGAGAATTCAAAACGAATATATACTCGTCATTGTATATGTGGGAAAATAAAATCTGTAAATACAAATTTTACCTATAAATTAAACTCAACCATGTTAATATTAAATAATTACAATAAATTACTAAATAATAAAGTGATTTATCGATAAAAATTGTATTCAATCACTTTATGAAGATCCCTGTAATCTGATTACTTAATTGATTGTACAGCTCATATGAATAGTTATAGTGATAAGGTTCAAATAATACAAATACTCCTGCTAAATTCCAATAAGCTAAATGGGGAACATATAAACACCAATCTATTCACATCAATGTGAAATAGAGTATTAATAACGGAATCACTTGCACAGGTTATTCAATATTTTGTATCGGTTTCTCCTTTAAACGTGATTTGTTTCTACAGATTGTAATCCATAATATTTGACGTCAGGTATTTTAAAATGTCTATGAATAAATTGTTTGTGTAAATATAAAGAAATATGTTCTGAAATTGTAGAATTTTACTACTATACAGGGTTTCTCGAAAAATTGGACTGGTCATACATTTTCAGATTACATACATCAAAAATGTAAAGTAACATATAAACATATTCCGTTTCATTATACGTCTATCCGTCATTTCGTTATTTTACAAAAAATCGTTATAACTCTAAAAGTAAATAAAATATTAAGTTCAGCTTTGGTATAACCATTTTGTATGTTACGTTTTATAAGTGTACCAAACACAGATTCTTCATTTTTGTAATTTTCAAAATTTTAACGTCGATTATAAAGATAAACTTACTTTTAAAAAAAAATATTATTTCTCCTTTATAATGACGAACAAAAGGGTTTTTTTTTTTTTTTATATAGGTCAAAGGATATTTAAAAAAACTAAAAACAATTTTTGTCTACAACATCTGAAATTAGGCTAACACAATTTTGAATTTGATCATTCTTATTCATGGAAACCAATACAATATATTATTATTATTTATTAAACAAATTAATTAACAAGCTTACAATTTATTATGGCGTTAATAATAATGGAGATATGACTAATAACTCGCGTGGTGGCAAAAATAACAGTTGAGTCTTGGTCTAAAACTAAAATTAAAGAACAATATAATTTTTTTTTTCATGGATTCCAATTGTTTTGGTGGCTATTTTTTAATATTGAAGACAGTTACCAAGATATTGTATTTTTAGTTGTTTATCAATAACTCGTTTACCCTTTGACCTAAAAATGTTTCAACTATTCTGTTCGTCGTTGTGATAGAAAAATACTTTTTCTATCGTCATTATTTTGTTCCCTAATACTTTTTAAATACCAAACTTACCCTATACTTTCTGTACTGTGTAATTAAAAGGATATAAATATCTAAGGGCACCTAAATTGGAAAAGGAAGAGCTACGTCTGAATCTATCCTCTAATGAAACCTTTGAACGTTCCTGTGAGAGGAACTACTTGTGATATTCTGCAACTCTTGCAGGTATCATAGTCTGTCTTCCCCGAGATTATTAAGAGTTTGATAAGATACCTACCTCTTCCATCCTTATCCAGTTTGAAGGGATACTCCAAACCACAGAGCAAGAAGACTCCATTCATAGTCTGTCTTCCCCGAGATTATTAGGCGTTTGATAAGATACCTACCTCTTCCATCCTTATCCAGTTTGAAGGGATACTCCAAACCACAGAGCAAGAAGACTCCATTCATAGTCTGACTTCCCCGAGATTATTAGGCGTTTGATAAGATGCCTTCCCCTTCCATCCTTATCCAGTTTGAAGGGATACTCCAAACCACAGAGCAAGAAGACTCCATTCATAGTCTGACTTCCCCGAGATTATTAGGCGTTTGATAAGATACCTACCTCTTCCATCCTTATCCAGTTTGAAGGGATACTCCAAACCACAGAGCAAGAAGACTCCATTCATAGTCTGACTTCCCCGAGATTATTAGGCGTTTGATAAGATACCTACCTCTTCCATCCTTATCCAGTTTGAAGGGATACTCCAAACCACAGAGCAAGAAGACTCCATTCATAGTCTGTCTTCCCCGAGATTATTAAGAGTTTGATAAGATACCTACCTCTTCCATCCTTATCCAGTTTGAAGGGATACTCCAAACCACAGAGCAAGAAGACTCCATTCATAGTCTGACTTCCCCGAGATTATTAGGCGTTTGATAAGATGCCTTCCCCTTTCATCCTTATCCAGTTTGAAGGGATACTCCAAACCACAGAGCAAGAAGACTCCATTCATAGTCTGTCTTCCCCGAGATTATTAGGCGTTTCATAAGATGCCTTCCCCTTTCATCCTTATCCAGTTTGAAGGGATACTCCAAACCACAGAGCAAGAATATTCCATTCATAGTCTGTCTTCCCCGAGATTATTAGGCGTTTGATAAGATGCCTTCCCCTTTCATCCTTATCCAGTTTGAAGGGATACTCCAAACCACAGAGCAAGAATATTCCATTCATAGTCTGTCTTCCCCGAGATTATTAGGCGTTTGATAAGATGCCTTCCCCTTTCATCCTTATCCAGTTTGAAGGGATACTCCAAACCACAGAGCAAGAATATTCCATTCATAGTCTGTCTTCCCCGAGATTATTAGGCGTTTGATAAGATGCCTTCCCCTTTCATCCTTATCCAGTTTGAAGGGATACTCCAAACCACAGAGCAAGAATATTCCATTCATAGTCTGTCTTCCCCGAGATTATTAGGCGTTTGATAAGATGCCTTCCCCTTTCATCCTTATCCAGTTTGAAGGGATACTCCAAACCACAGAGCAAGAATATTCCATTCATAGTCTGTCTTCCCCGAGATTATTAGGCGTTTGATAAGATGCCTTCCCCTTTCATCCTTATCCAGTTTGAAGGGATACTCCAAACCACAGAGCAAGAATATTCCATTCATAGTCTGTCTTCCCCGAGATTATTAGGCGTTTGATAAGATGCCTTCCCCTTTCATCCTTATCCAGTTTGAAGGGATACTCCAAACCACAGAGCAAGAATATTCCATTCATAGTCTGTCTTCCCCGAGATTATTAGGCGTTTGATAAGATGCCTTCCCCTTCCATCCTTATCCAGTTTGAAGGGATACTCCAAACCACAGAGCAAGAATATTCCATTAATAGTCTGTCTTCCCCGAGATTATTAGGCGTTTGATAAGATGCCTTCCCCTTTCATCCTTATCCAGTTTGAAGGGATACTCCAAACCACAGAGCAAGAAGACTCCATTCATAGTCTGTCTTCCCCGAGATTATTAGGCGTTTGATAAGATGCCTTCCCCTTTCATCCTTATCCAGTTTGAAGGGATACTCCAAACCACAGAGCAAGAATATTCCATTCATAGTCTGTCTTCCCCGAGATTATTAGGCGTTTGATAAGATGCCTTCCCCTTTCATCCTTATCCAGTTTGAAGGGATACTCCAAACCACAGAGCAAGAATATTCCATTCATAGTCTGTCTTCCCCGAGATTATTAGGCGTTTGATAAGATGCCTTCCCCTTCCATCCTTATCCAGTTTGAAGGGATACTCCAAACCACAGAGCAAGAATATTCCATTAATAGTCTGTCTTCCCCGAGATTATTAGGCGTTTGATAAGATGCCTTCCCCTTTCATCCTTATCCAGTTTGAAGGGATACTCCAAACCACAGAGCAAGAAGACTCCATTCATAGTCTGTCTTCCCCGAGATTATTAGGCGTTTGATAAGATGCCTTCCCCTTTCATCCTTATCCAGTTTGAAGGGATACTCCAAACCACAGAGCAAGAAGACTCCATTCATAGTCTGTCTTCCCCGAGATTATTAGGCGTTTGATAAGATGCCTTCCCCTTTCATCCTTATCCAGTTTGAAGAGATACTCCAAACCACAGAGCAAGAAGACTCCATTCATAGTCTGTCTTCCCTGAGATTATTAGGCGTTTGATAAGATGCCTTCCCCTTTCATCCTTATCCAGTTTGAAGGGATACTCCAAACCACAGAGCAAGAAGACTCCATTCATAGTCTGTCTTCCCCGAGTTTATTAGGCGTTTGATAAGATGCCTTCCCCTTTCATCCTTATCCAGTTTGAAGGGATACTCCGAACCACAGAGCAAGAAGACTCCATTCATAGTCTGTCTTCCCCGAGATTATTAGGCGTTTGATAAGATGCCTTCCCCTTTCATCCTTATCCAGTTTGAAGGGATACTCCAAACCACAGAGCAAGAAGACTCCATTCATAGTCTGTCTTCCCCGAGATTATTAGGCGTTTGATAAGATGCCTTCCCCTTTCATCCTTATCCAGTTTGAAGGGATACTCCAAACCACAGAGCAAGAAGACTCCATTCATAGTCTGTCTTCCCCGAGATTATTAGGCGTTTGATAAGATGCCTTCCCCTTCCATCCTTATCCAGTTTGAAGGGATACTCCAAACCACAGAGCAAGAATATTCCATTCATAGTCTGTCTTCCCCGAGATTATTAGGCGTTTGATAAGATGCCTTCCCCTTCCATCCTTATCCAGTTTGAAGGGATACTCCAAACCACAGAGCAAGAATATTCCATTCATAGTCTGTCTTCCCCGAGATTATTAGGCGTTTGATAAGATGCCTTCCCCTTCCATCCTTATCCAGTTTGAAGGGATACTCCAAACCACAGAGCAAGAATATTCCATTAATAGTCTGTCTTCCCCGAGATTATTAGGCGTTTGATAAGATGCCTTCCCCTTTCATCCTCATCCAGTTTGAAGGGATACTCCAAACCACAGAGCAAGAATATTCCATTCATAGTCTGTCTTCCCCGAGATTATTAGGCGTTTGATAAGATGCCTTCCCCTTTCATCCTTATCCAGTTTGAAGGGATACTCCAAACCACAGAGCAAGAATATTCCATTCATAGTCTGTCTTCCCCGAGATTATTAGGCGTTTGATAAGATGCCTTCCCCTTTCATCCTTATCCAGTTTGAAGGGATACTCCAAACCACAGAGCAAGAAGACTCCATTCATAGTCTGTCTTCCCCGAGATTATTAGGCGTTTGATAAGATGCCTTCCCCTTTCATCCTTATCCAGTTTGAAGGGATACTCCAAACCACAGAGCAAGAAGACTCCATTCATAGTCTGTCTTCCCCGAGATTATTAGGCGTTTGATAAGATGCCTTCCCCTTCCATCCTTATCCAGTTTGAAGGGATACTCCAAACCACAGAGCAAGAATATTCCATTAATAGTCTGTCTTCCCCGAGATTATTAGGCGTTTGATAAGATGCCTTCCCCTTTCATCCTTATCCAGTTTGAAGGGATACTCCAAACCACAGAGCAAGAATATTCCATTCATAGTCTGTCTTCCCCGAGATTATTAGGCGTTTGATAAGATGCCTTCCCCTTTCATCCTTATCCAGTTTGAAGGGATACTCCAAACCACAGAGCAAGAATATTCCATTCATAGTCTGTCTTCCCCGAGATTATTAGGCGTTTGATAAGATGCCTTCCCCTTTCATCCTTATCCAGTTTGAAGGGATACTCCAAACCACAGAGCAAGAATATTCCATTCATAGTCTGTCTTCCCCGAGATTATTAGGCGTTTGATAAGATGCCTTCCCCTTTCATCCTTATCCAGTTTGAAGGGATACTCCAAACCACAGAGCAAGAAGACTCCATTCATAGTCTGTCTTCCCCGAGATTATTAGGCGTTTGATAAGATGCCTTCCCCTTTCATCCTTATCCAGTTTGAAGGGATACTCCAAACCACAGAGCAAGAAGACTCCATTCATAGTCTGTCTTCCCCGAGATTATTAGGCGTTTGATAAGATGCCTTCCCCTTTCATCCTTATCCAGTTTGAAGGGATACTCCAAACCACAGAGCAAGAATATTCCATTCATAGTCTGTCTTCCCCGAGATTATTAGGCGTTTGATAAGATGCCTTCCCCTTTCATCCTTATCCAGTTTGAAGGGATACTCCAAACCACAGAGCAAGAAGACTCCATTCATAGTCTGTCTTCTCTGAGATTATTAGGCGTTTGATAAGATGCCTTCCCCTTTCATCCTTATCCAGTTTGAAGGGATACTCCAAACCACAGAGCAAGAAGACTCCATTCATAGTCTGTCTTCCCCGAGTTTATTAGGCGTTTGATAAGATGCCTTCCCCTTTCATCCTTATCCAGTTTGAAGGGATACTCCGAACCACAGAGCAAGAAGACTCCATTCATAGTCTGTCTTCCCCGAGATTATTAGGCGTTTGATAAGATGCCTTCCCCTTTCATCCTTATCCAGTTTGAAGGGATACTCCAAACCACAGAGCAAGAAGACTCCATTCATAGTCTGTCTTCCCCGAGATTATTAGGCGTTTGATAAGATGCCTTCCCCTTTCATCCTTATCCAGTTTGAAGGGATACTCCAAACCACAGAGCAAGAAGACTCCATTCATAGTCTGTCTTCCCCGAGATTATTAGGCGTTTGATAAGATGCCTTCCCCTTCCATCCTTATCCAGTTTGAAGGGATACTCCAAACCACAGAGCAAGAATATTCCATTCATAGTCTGTCTTCCCCGAGATTATTAGGCGTTTGATAAGATGCCTTCCCCTTCCATCCTTATCCAGTTTGAAGGGATACTCCAAACCACAGAGCAAGAATATTCCATTCATAGTCTGTCTTCCCCGAGATTATTAGGCGTTTGATAAGATGCCTTCCCCTTCCATCCTTATCCAGTTTGAAGGGATACTCCAAACCACAGAGCAAGAATATTCCATTAATAGTCTGTCTTCCCCGAGATTATTAGGCGTTTGATAAGATGCCTTCCCCTTTCATCCTCATCCAGTTTGAAGGGATACTCCAAACCACAGAGCAAGAATATTCCATTCATAGTCTGTCTTCCCCGAGATTATTAGGCGTTTGATAAGATGCCTTCCCCTTTCATCCTTATCCAGTTTGAAGGGATACTCCAAACCACAGAGCAAGAATATTCCATTCATAGTCTGTCTTCCCCGAGATTATTAGGCGTTTGATAAGATGCCTTCCCCTTTCATCCTTATCCAGTTTGAAGGGATACTCCAAACCACAGAGCAAGAAGACTCCATTCATAGTCTGTCTTCCCCGAGATTATTAGGCGTTTGATAAGATGCCTTCCCCTTTCATCCTTATCCAGTTTGAAGGGATACTCCAAACCACAGAGCAAGAAGACTCCATTCATAGTCTGTCTTCCCCGAGATTATTAGGCGTTTGATAAGATGCCTTCCCCTTCCATCCTTATCCAGTTTGAAGGGATACTCCAAACCACAGAGCAAGAATATTCCATTAATAGTCTGTCTTCCCCGAGATTATTAGGCGTTTGATAAGATGCCTTCCCCTTTCATCCTTATCCAGTTTGAAGGGATACTCCAAACCACAGAGCAAGAATATTCCATTCATAGTCTGTCTTCCCCGAGATTATTAGGCGTTTGATAAGATGCCTTCCCCTTTCATCCTTATCCAGTTTGAAGGGATACTCCAAACCACAGAGCAAGAATATTCCATTCATAGTCTGTCTTCCCCGAGATTATTAGGCGTTTGATAAGATGCCTTCCCCTTTCATCCTTATCCAGTTTGAAGGGATACTCCAAACCACAGAGCAAGAATATTCCATTCATAGTCTGTCTTCCCCGAGATTATTAGGCGTTTGATAAGATGCCTTCCCCTTTCATCCTTATCCAGTTTGAAGGGATACTCCAAACCACAGAGCAAGAAGACTCCATTCATAGTCTGTCTTCCCCGAGATTATTAGGCGTTTGATAAGATGCCTTCCCCTTTCATCCTTATCCAGTTTGAAGGGATACTCCAAACCACAGAGCAAGAAGACTCCATTCATAGTCTGTCTTCCCCGAGATTATTAGGCGTTTGATAAGATGCCTTCCCCTTTCATCCTTATCCAGTTTGAAGGGATACTCCAAACCACAGAGCAAGAATATTCCATTCATAGTCTGTCTTCCCCGAGATTATTAGGCGTTTGATAAGATGCCTTCCCCTTTCATCCTTATCCAGTTTGAAGGGATACTCCAAACCACAGAGCAAGAAGACTCCATTCATAGTCTGTCTTCTCTGAGATTATTAGGCGTTTGATAAGATGCCTTCCCCTTTCATCCTTATCCAGTTTGAAGGGATACTCCAAACCACAGAGCAAGAAGACTCCATTCATAGTCTGTCTTCCCCGAGATTATTATGCGTTTGATAAGATGCCTTCCCCTTTCATCCTTATCCAGTTTGAAGGGATACTCCAAACCACAGAGCAAGAAGACTCCATTCATAGTCTGTCTTCCCCGAGATTATTAGGCGTTTGATAAGATGCCTTCCCCTTTCATCCTTATCCAGTTTGAAGGGATACTCCAAACCACAGAGCAAGAAGACTCCATTCATAGTCTGTCTTCCCCGAGATTATTAGGCGTTTGATAAGATGCCTTCCCCTTTCATCCTTATCCAGTTTGAAGGGATACTCCAAACCACAGAGCAAGAATATTCCATTCATAGTCTGTCTTCCCCGAGATTATTAGGCGTTTGATAAGATGCCTTCCCCTTTCATCCTTATCCAGTTTGAAGGGATACTCCAAACCACAGAGCAAGAATATTCCATTCATAGTCTGTCTTCCCCGAGATTATTAGGCGTTTGATAAGATGCCTTCCCCTTTCATCCTTATCCAGTTTGAAGGGATACTCCAAACCACAGAGCAAGAATATTCCATTCATAGTCTGTCTTCCCCGAGATTATTAGGCGTTTGATAAGATGCCTTCCCCTTTCATCCTTATCCAGTTTGAAGGGATACTCCAAACCACAGAGCAAGAATATTCCATTCATAGTCTGTCTTCCCCGAGATTATTAGACGTTTGATAAGATGCCTTCCCCTTTCATCCTTATCCAGTTTGAAGGGATACTCCAAACCACAGAGCAAGAATATTCCATTCATAGTCTGTCTTCCCCGAGATTATTAGGCGTTTGATAAGATGCCTTCCCCTTTCAGCCTTATCCAGTTTGAAGGGATACTCCAAACCACAGAGCAAGAATATTCCATTCATAGTCTGTCTTCCCCGAGATTATTAGGCGTTTGATAAGATGCCTTCCCCTTTCATCCTTATCCAGTTTGAAGGGATACTCCAAACCACAGAGCAAGAATATTCCATTCATAGTCTGTCTTCCCCGAGATTATTAGGCGTTTGATAAGATGCCTTCCCCTTTCATCCTTATCCAGTTTGAAGGGATACTCCAAACCACAGAGCAAGAATATTCCATTCATAGTCTGTCTTCCCCGAGATTATTAGGCGTTTGATAAGATGCCTTCCCCTTTCATCCTTATCCAGTTTGAAGGGATACTCCAAACCACAGAGCAAGAATATTCCATTCATAGTCTGTCTTCCCCGAGATTATTAGGCGTTTGATAAGATGCCTTCCCCTTTCATCCTTATCCAGTTTGAAGGGATACTCCAAACCACAGAGCAAGAATATTCCATTCATAGTCTGTCTTCCCCGAGATTATTAGGCGTTTGATAAGATGCCTTCCCCTTTCATCCTTATCCAGTTTGAAGGGATACTCCAAACCACAGAGCAAGAATATTCCATTCATAGTCTGTCTTCCCCGAGATTATTAGGCGTTTGATAAGATGCCTTCCCCTTCCATCCTTATCCAGTTTGAAGGGATACTCCAAACCACAGAGCATGAATATTCCATTCATAGTCTGTCTTCCCCGAGATTATTAGGCGTTTGATAAGATGCCTTCCCCTTCCATCCTTATCCAGTTTGAAGGGATACTCCAAACCACAGAGCAAGAATATTCCATTCATAGTCTGTCTTCCCTGAGATTATTAGGCGTTTGAAACTTTTTTGTCTCTTGTGAATATTTTGTAAAGTCAATGGTTTTCGAAATGTTCAGTATTAAATATTTTAAACGGCCGCCATTTTGAAAATATACAAATAGTGTCTTTATTTTCAGTATACTAAGAAAACGTAACATGCGAAAGTTGTATACTAAATAAAAACTTATCTTTTCTCTTTCAAAGTTATATTTTTGTAAAACAAAAAAAACCTAAATGGCGTTTATCTGAAAAATAATTATTTTCGTAAAATTTTGTATTCTAAATTTTCCTTTATTCTGACCCCAAAAAATCATTTTCTACATTTGATGCTTTACTTACCGGACATCCTGTGAACACAGTAGGACAGAACACGACGTTTCCAGGACAGGACGTACAACACCATAAGCATTGGAACTATTGGAGCGGAATATTTCAATTAGTCGAATTCATTAATCTGACTGTCCATGTGAAATGCGGTGCAATCATCAAAGTCAGGTGAAATCAAATCTGACTACCAGAAATTAAATTGGATGGATTAGAGGCCTACTATTGTATTGTGTCTATGATTACACGTGGTAAGTAGTTTAACGAGGGCCTTTGTTGATTTGTTTCCTTTGTTGTTTTAAAGTGATGAACCTCTCTGTTCACCTTAGATAACATCATGGTGTTTACCCAGCCCTATCATATATTTAATACGAGTATTTTTATTTCTACTTGTATTTGTATTTTAGAACAGTACATAGTTGTGCAAGACACGTCAAAGATTGAAAAAATAACAAGAAAACAATTATTAAGCTAAAAGAACAAGGAATATTAAAACAATTAAAAATTATCACTGTAAACCAAAATTTATTAATGATACACCTGCCTGTGATGGTAGTTTTTTGAGCTTTCTGTTCCTGAACAAGCCTATGCCTTGTTAGATCAAGGGTATATTTCTTTTATACAGTTCTTAGACAGGTTTTCTGAACCTTGTGTTATTCACTGCTTATTGACATCGGATAGGTGCTTGTAGACCTAACAGGTTCCCACTTGCTTCCCAGGTGTCAGTGTCCCAGAACTGGAAGGTAAGTATGTGCAGGAGGCTCTACTCGCTACGCTTGTGACACGGCCCTGCCGGATGCACTAACTATAGGAATATCACACTTCTTTGTCAGGGAAGACTAGGTTTGGTTAGGTTAGGTGCTTGTAGACCTCGCAGGTTTCCACTTGCTTCCCAGGTGTCAGTGTCCCAGAACTGGAGGGTAAGTATGTGCAGGAGGCTCTACTCGCTACGCTTGTGACTCGGCCCTGCCGGTTGTCCTAACTATAGGAATATCACACTTCTTGGTGGGTGAAGACTAGGTTTGACATTACTTTTTTAACAATTACTTCGCCATTTCACATCGTATAGAGGTACCGTTGGCACCATTACATCCCAAATTAAATTCTGCAAATTGCTAACTAAATTATTGTGATATAAAACACGAAATATGAACTAAAAACCATTTAAAATGGCTGTAACTTTGACATTTTAAATTCGATTCTTCGTAATTTCAATAGAGTTTTACATGAGCACATTATAGTCCTCTATCCATTATAAAATTTATTGTTCATATACTAATTGTTCTGGACGCTAATTATTAGTTCTAGACGACAACGACGGATGGACGAAATTTATTTTTTCGGTTTCCTGAGGCCAAATATGGATATCGACATTTTAACGATTACCAAACTTGCCCTATATGTGGTAAGTCAAAAAAGGAATAACACATAAAATAAAGACAGTAACCCTCGATTGCTCTATTAGCATCAGGATCGGAAATAGATAACAAATTTGATTATTATCGGTCCACAGGTATGAGCTATAAAATAGACGAGAAATGTCAGTCAAACATAAAACATAGTAAAATATACTTATTTGTACTGAAAGTTGACGCCCTATAATATATATCCTATATACTAAGTACATATAACAAAATAGGGTTTTGTCTGATAATAAATTACGAATATGGTGCTCAAAAGTGTAGTATTTTAATATAAGTGGACTTTTACATTATTCATGGCATTTAAAAACACCTTTTGAAAATGGTCATTTTCTAATATGGTTGCTAACTTTAAAATTCCATAAAGAAACACCTATATTTTATGGTGTTTTAGGATTTTTTTAATAAATTTGAAGACTGTTTTATTCTTGAGTATCTATTTACGAGTTAGATAAGGTTGAACTTTTATCAATTTGAAGTTTTGTTGGATTTTTGGAAGGCAATTTTCCGTATTTCCTTTCGTTGTACTAAGTTACAAATTTAATTCAGAATAGTGTAGAAGTTGTAAATACAAAGGTAGAATTATAGTTATAACTATTCTGTGGAACACATAAAAAACTAACTACAATCTATTGTAATTTATTATTAGGTAGTTTTTATCAGTTCCACTTTGAATTTTAGTCTTGTATTAGTATTTACACTTCCTAGACTATGCTTAATTAATATTCTAACTTGATCCAACTAAAATAAGTACGGAAAATCCCCTCCAAAGATAAATCAAAATTCAAAATTGTGATAGTTCAAGCGACTTTAACTTCTAAACGAAAAATACTCAAGAATAAAAACGTCTTTAAATTTATTGTAAAATTCGAAAACACCTTAAAAAGCAGGGGGTTCAGTAAAATATTTTTAAATTATTGGAAAATGGCAGTCGTTTTTAAACCTAATCCCTCATTTAATGTTTTCAATATAATCAATAATTACATGCCTAAGTTTAAACGACTACACTGTATATTGATGTAAAAAGCAGTATCTTTCAGTTTTAAAATAATTCATAATTATGTTATTAGGTCTTGCAGAATGAATTTATCATTGATTTAAATTATAAAAATACGAGGTAAACAGCAGACGGGTGGTAATATAAAGCTAGCAACTGCAGGCAGATGGGGATTTTCATTTGTTGCCAAGCATTTCAATTAGCGCGGTTGTGTTTTATTCATTACCACACCTAACTGCTATTACAGGTAGGATTAAAGCTACATTCTACAAATGGAAACAAAACCAAAGCTGTTTAACTCATTTAATGTTTTGAAAGCATTTCTATTGGCAGAAATATTAGAAGATATTTAGTTTCATTTCTTATTTGTTAACTTCTCTTATTACTCCCAAGAGCGAGGCCATAATTAACATACAACCAAGAATAATATCCAAAATAAAATGCACTTTGAACACTGCCCTTGAAAACTTGATTTTAATCAAATACGAATTACGTTAAGGAAATTTTTATCACACAAGCTAAACAAGTTTAGCCCTTCCTTATATATATATTTTTAAAAACTGCATCCATGCCTCATTTTCGCTTTATACAGAAAACTACCAGATGTCATTTTTGGTTAGTTTTCAATATAAACAGGAAAATATTATTGCCTGTATTTTTCGTTCTATATTAGTTACTATTGAAGGTCGATAAATATTTAAGTATATTATTTAAATTTCTTATATATATTTTTTATTGTAAGTTAAAAAAAGAGTTTTAAAACGCATGATCCTTTTACTCCACTTTACAACCAAATAATTATTTTTAGCGTAAACTAAATATCATCAGATAGCAAATGTAAACAGCTTTTCATGGAGTTGACATATAAATGTTTTTCTTAACTAATAGTCGTATAAAAATTAAATGAGACTGTGAAATTCGATTCCTCATAACTTAGTACCGGTATCTAAGTTAAATAATATTTTCAACAAAACTAAGCTACTTTTGAGGAGTAACTTACAATGAAATGCTTATACTTAAAAAAGGAGGAAAACAAGTATCATATTTTTTTCGGTACATTCTGCACATGTAGATAGCCCAAATCAAGAGCTTTCGATTGATGTGTCCATCACCTTCTTAAGCCAACTTGAAGCTGAACTAATTACAATATATGAGGAACTTTTGCGCAACCCTGTGTTTAAGAGCCTAAACTTGCTTTTAGTGCCGTAAACGGCTCACCAACATGAATAATTGTATTTCACTAAAATTAGCTTATAATAATGGCAGTCAAGATAAGTTTTTTTATATTTAACAATATTACTGAAGTGTAATGTTTGTTTACTGCAAATTTACGCACGGATTTGGGTTATTAATTTTCACATACAGTAATACTAAAATTTCATGGAAATCGATATAGCCGATTTTGAGAAATTATGTATTTTAACACCTCCAAGACTGGAGTTTTTGTTTTTTGTTCAGCCATTTTGGAATAGATGAATTTTGTTTGTGTTCTTTGGAGACTAAACTTTAGGAAAATTTAATCAAAACCGTTAGAGCGGGTTTTTAGAAACAATTTTTGCGTTTTATCCTTACATTTCTATCCCCAAATTTTCCGTTAAGAAAAAATGGAATAAATTTATCCAGGCTAAAATTTATCCACAAAAAAATTTGATTAAAATCGGATCATCCCTTCATGCTTTAAAACACTCCACAGAAGACACACGCTTGACAGGCAGACATCATTTAAAAAATATACACTTTATTGGACTTAAGTAACCTCAAAACCATATACCTGCTCAAAACACATTTTTTTTCCATAAAATATAACTTTCAGTACTTATGTAAGGAAGTAAACAATACTGATCACTATTTTACCACCTAACCTAACCTACCCAAACATAACCTAACCTGACCTGACCTGAAATACCCTAACTTAACCTAACCTAATCATGAACACAATTCTGGTGCTGTGAGGTATTTTAAAAGACCGAGTAAAACTTCTTGGCGCATGAAATATATTATTAGTTTAGGATAAGAGGGTTCTGTAATTTTGTTGAAAGTTTTCAAGAAAGATAAGCAGCATTGATTGAAGTTAAGGCAGTTTAAAGTTTTAAAACAATTTATTTAGCCTGAATAATCTGACGTAATGTTGTAAAGTAACTTTTAGTATTTATTAGGCTTAAAAATATGAAATTTTTGCAGAAAATAACTTCATAAAAGCTTTACAGTAATAAATCACGGAAGTAATTATAAACAATGGTTATAAAAGTTTATAAATTCAGATTCATATTGATTTCCAAACAAATAATTTATAAATTATTCATTAAAATTCCACTACGCTTACAATGTTACTTAATAATGAGTAGAAGCTGTTATGAATATTGATCCAACTACAAATGTATCATTTACTGTGTAATATTAAATGCATTAAATTTAATTTACCAGCAACAACTTTACTTTAAATTGTTCGATTACTCAAAATATACAGCAACAACCAGAAAACAAAAAGTTACTATTTTTCAAAATCGACCACTCATTTTAAATCTCAACCTATCGTATATCCTACAAGAGTTTATTACGATATACAGGATCTGTTATATTTTTTGAACAGTTGTTCAAAAAATTAACAAACGTGATTTTTCTCAACTTTTTTAAATATAAAGTTGTTATTACTTTATTCTTAAAGAACAATTTTAGATACTTAAAATATTTTTTTTCATTTATCTCTAATAACAACAGAGTTATGACATTTTAATATTTTGAAACAGGTTTAGGCCTCTCCTACCACGTACTGTTTAAATAAAGGCGTGGCGTAATAGTCATGTATAGATTCATTATTGTATTTCATACACCACTAAAGATGCAACATTGTTGTTGAAACACGTTTGATCAATAAATTTATTATTTGTGAGAAATTGTGTTCAAGGTTAATTTTAATTTTTAAATTTCTCAAAAATGAAGATCGATATTTATTTAAAAGGATAATTAATAAGAGTATCTGATTAGTTAAAAATAGATGTCGATTTTCTTTCGAATATAGGCTATCCGTTAAATGGTTTTTTGGAATGATGTCTGTCTTTTCTCTGACGTATGTTGTAAAGGCACAAACAAACACTTCAAACGATTTTAATCAAATTATTTATGTCAACAGTATCACATTTTGCCAAATAACAAGACTTTTTCGGAAAATATAAGAAAACTAGTAAATATTAAAAATGTCTACAAGACAAAACATGCAATAAAATGCATTTTTTAGACACCTATATATAGTACCTAATTTTGGAGTCACTCTGTAGATATAGAAGGTCAATTTCCGTTGGTTTATCTACGAGTAATTAATTTACAACCAATGGATTTAAATAAACCTCTCTGACATATTTTGTATTGCTCTGTACAATAAAAACAACAAGTGTGATTAGGCTGACATGCAGTTCCCTCGGCGGTTGAAGGAATTTATTAAGGTCGATAATCCTGCCCCCCAAAAATGTCTGCAGTTCCCCCGGCGGTCACTCACAACCTAACCGAACCTAACCTGAAGTAATTCTTCATCTTCATTACTAACTATACGAATACTGTTTAGAGCGTCATAAACTTCCGATATATTCTTCGGTAGGGGAGGTAACTGTTGCCTTTTTTTTGTACAAGTTATTTTTTATTGCATTAGATAATTTATTTGTTGCGTTACCAAATAACGGTAATACAGAAATGACCGCCGGGGGAAATAAAGTACACCCAAAAAGGGGCTCCGGGGGAACTGCAGACATTTTTGGGGGGCAGGATTATCGACCCATCAAATTTGTTGGAAATTTAGTAATCTACATTTTCTTAGATAAATATATCTTCAAAAAAATGAACTGGGAATGAGCTAGAGGCCAAAAACTGAAAAAAAGTGCCGATTTCTGACGGTTTTTTCAAGATGGCGGACGAAGCAAGGGGCGGGGGATGACGGAAACTTGGATTAATAACTACCTAATGGTCATAACCAACATCAAAAAATAAAAAAAGATCCCGCATCTGATGTAGGGTGAAGTTCGTTTATTCACTGGACTAAACTGCAGATACCCTTCGGGGGCTGCCCCTGACCGCCGTCCTACGTCACTCACCTTTTAATTCCTTACGGTAAAAAAAAACTAGTCTTTCAACACTTCTCAGAAAGTCTAATGACAAAAGAGAAATCACAAAACTTGATTAATGAAATCTTAAATAGTACTTAAAACGAAATAAATCATTGAAAACAGATTGGAACAATTTATAAAACTTAATTGTTTTACATTGTTTATTTTGATATCCACTGAAATTTTAGATTTCATTTATAATTCAAGCTAATAGGAACGGTGGCCTCATATTCTGTCTTCCAGTAAATAATTGTTTCTATGATAATACAAATAAATATTAATAAAAGAAACAACATGTTGCGCAAACATTCCAACTCTCACATTTCAATATATATACGACAATAAAGGTATTTAGGCCTCAAAGGTATGGTGGGAGAGAAGGTTTTCATAGTTAGGGCAATCCCGGTATTGTATCAATAGGTTTGATCCCAAGCAACCATAACGCGGTGCAGGCTAATGCTCACATAACAGGCAGTCGATAGATAGGTATTACACCAAAGTTGAAATGTTCTTATTTCTGAATGCTTATTAATTAAAATGGACACATAAGTTATTTCAATTCCATGAAAAAAAAAGATAGACTATTGGAGTAATGTTGATTTTCCTCTATAGTCTTCAGTTCAAACTTGCACTAACATTGTGACGATTTTAAACCACGGTTTTAAAGAAAATAACTGTCTGGAAGGTTATTATACTTTGTAAGCATGATGATGTTTCCAGTCCCATATAGATGTCTCAAAAAACAAATTGTACAAACCAAATTTTTGGAGTTAGAAATATAACAAAAATAAGACTTTCTCAAATCTTTAATTTCAAAATACTGTAATTTCATTCAAAACATTTCTCTACCGTAATTAATTATGTCTAAGAATTAAACGTTAATTTATCTCAATTAAAAATATGAAGCGAATTTTCAGCGACATAAACGACTACTTAGTCAAAATGAAATAAAGTATAAATTTTTTTCTTGGCCTCTCCAGACACCTAAGAAGCTGTCAAAATAATTTACGACTATAGGCCTAAAAGTAGATTTGTTTTTTTGTTGTTTTTCTAATTGACATTAATCAAGTTGATCCTGTGAATTTTTTTTTTTTTTTTAATAAAGCAGATTGTGATGAAAAACAATGTATTTCTTATTAGATACATGAAATGATTCATCTTTTTTTATTTCTTATGTATGTGTAGTATAGAGAAAGTTGTACAAAAAATTGATATCGAGTTTTTGAAGATTTATCCATTTTAAGGTCCACTAAGTCCAAAATGACAATTGTTTCAATCTGCTCATCACCTGTAGTATGAAAATGCTCTACAGCGGAAACACGTGGGCAAATCAAATTTGGTATTTGGACATATTTACGGGTAATATTTACGACTAATTTTAAACAAAATTATGCAACATCTTCAATTAAATTCAACCATGTTTGCATTTATCACGAATGATATAACATGACAATAGAGGTAACATCGTAACAAATTTTTAAGATCAAATTTAATGATACACAACAAATATAACGTATCACTAATAAGACTTTATCGCACATATTACATCTCAGATTTAATTACTGTCATTAAGTTTATTACCTAGTGTACTCGGCAAGTTAGTCATAATCGTAATCTAAAGTAATAAAATGTGACATTAATTATAATATGTACAATCATGCATAAAGTTCCAGCTAATTTGAAACGTGTTTTAATGTGAAATGTAGCAATAAGCTGTGGAAAACATTGCACAATCTTACTCGAATAAAAACTAAACATCAAGAAAAATTTAATTTCGGTATTAATGATAATTATTTATTCTACCTTTATTGTACAATGTATTGGATATTTTGGATTTCCAGTAGCGATGGCTAGCACAATTTGGAATTTATAATAAATATAAAAATACAGACTTTAAATATTATGTGATGTAAAATAAAAGCTCGCTGCAGTGAATGCCACTCTAACACATTTGTTTATATATTTATACCAATAAAAATATATAGTATATATATATATATATATAGTATATAATATATAGTATATAATATATAGTAAATATATATAAAGTATATACCTTTACAATAAACGTACAAAATGAATAATACAGTAATTAGAATATAGAGACAAAAATGGTAAGATAAACAGAAACTTATATACTTAGAAAACATAAACTATAAACCTATACAAGGATAAATTAAAGCAAAAGCTTAAAGTTACAAAATATTTTAATAATATAAATGAGCTACAATTGTTTCGCCTTGCGTCATCGGCAACTGTAATTAACAGGTATAGACAACTATTTTTAAACATACACAAGTAACAGGAAACTGAAATACAATATAGAAATCAGGAAAGGTAGGGGGTGACCTAGCAGGCGGTGGCACGAAAAAAGCGTACAGCGAAAAATGCGTACAGCGAAATATGCGTACAAGGGGAAACAGTGGTATTTGACGAGGGTATAGGGTAAATATGATAAGCGAAAAATGCGTACAAACCACCACCCCGGCCATCCACCCCTAAATTAGGTTAGGTTAGGTTAGGTTAGGTTAGGTTAGGTTAGGTTAGTAAAAATAACTAAAAAGTAAAAAAAAAAAAAAAAATGACGAGGCTACACGCTGATTTTAAACACGCCAAATTGATAGCGCAACATATCTCTATCATTTTGCCAGTCCACAGCCTGGGAAAAGTGTGATGGAAATCAGGTTTGTTTTCACTCTAAGCCATCGATATATAGTTCAATGGTTTTAAAAGATCCATTTACCCTAAATGTTGTACGCATTTTTCGCCTGTCTAAATGTTTTGACGTCATAGCTTACCCTCCTCAACTGTCAAAACTTGATCCTGTACGCATATTTCGCAAGATTCCTGGTGTACGCTTTTTTCGCTGTACGCTTTTTTCGTATATTCTAGCAGGCAGATAAAGGTTAATGAACTATGTTACGGATGGGTTTTAGAAGGGGTGACGAATTTAATACAATTTGGTCATTTAAGTTGAGAATAGGCCTAAGTGAAATAGATCTATTTATTTCTAAACATTCTAAATTATTTAATCTATTGCTTTTATTTTCTATATGTAAGAGATTAACATTCAATTTAAGCTTTTGCTTAATTTAATCTTTGAATATGGAGTTTCAACAAGAAATATCTGCTATTACATTAAAATTTTATAAACCTATATATTGAACAAGTATATTGTGTCCTATACCAAGCAACTCACATGCATCACTAATCAAAAACACGGATAAATATTTTAAAACGAAACAAAAACAAGTTGGCAGAAACAGATAAATACTATTAGGGCTATTTGACGATTTTCGTAATTTTTTTTTTAGTATTAAAAATTGAGAAGGAAAGTTTTAAAACTATTTATGCTAGAGACCGTAGGTACTTGGTGGTATTCCATTTTAAACAATTTTTTAGTATCAACCACAATGTCATTCTTGTATAAGTCCTTGACAATGCTTTAACTAGCGAAACCATGGTCGGCAAGTTTCTATTAAAACATTGTGGTTGGTACTAAAAAATTGTTGTTTTAATTTTATTGGAAAGTTTTAAGTTTTTTTTTTTAAATTACAGTATTTCACCTTATTAAACTGCTTCATGTAGTCTAGCAGCAGATTAAATCATTTTGGTCCTAGGAATACGAAACAATTTTGAAAAACAGTTATTTTAACTTTTTATCTATTATCCATCAAAAACTAACTAATCAAATTTTAAAGAAATTGTTTATTAAAGAGTGAACATTAATTAAAGAAGCTGTCATGTCTTCAGGGTAAAGCTTATTTGATTATCAGTCAAAAGCGGTGGTTTTTTGACAATTATTCCTGAAACGTATTGTGTTTTTATTTGCATATTTTCTAGGGTTTGGGTCTTTAAGAACGACATTTTATTAAAATTCAAACGAAATGTATTAAGTCAATTTTGAGAAGTTAGAAATTATGTAACGAAACCACAACAGATTTTTGTGTTTTTTACTTAACCTGAATTGTTTTTAAAGAGAGCAACCAATGTGTTTAGTGCGACACTTGAGAAAAATTATATCAAAATCGTTTGAGTTGATTTTGAAAAAAAAATCGTAATTTTAAGTATTTTTTTTTTATCAGCTACCACAAATTTTGAGTTATAAAAAAAAATAATAATAAACTCAGATTTGGTTCAAATACGTGCACATACCAGATTTGGTCAAAATCGATTCTCAAATTTGGACTGTAGAGCTCTTTTTATTTTATTTTATTTTATATGTGTTCGTGTTGTGTTAGGCTACGTGTTTATGTGTTAGTGCGGGCCTGACGAAGCCGAATGTTCGGCGAATCAGCGCTGTAGCCATAACTATAATACGGACTGATTTTACCTTTAAGGTAATTAGGGGTAATTAGGCTAACTATATTGTAGAGCTCTGTACACACAACAGATGATAGAAAGACACTACAAACTGATATATCTCCCTAAAACTCGACATACTTTTTACAAGACAGTTTACATTTGAATAACTCTCGTATATTTAAATTTTGTGGTTCAGAGTTTAAATTTACTTTTAGCCTAAACATTTCCTTCTAATAGAAATATCAATAGGTTAATATTTTATAATATAAAAATCATATTTTGTATAGACTTAAATGATTATAATAGTCGTATTTCTTGAAATGTATTTTGTAGAAAAATAATTTAAAGGATTAAATAAAGCAAACAGTTGCCCCATGATCCCCGCAAGGCGAAACAATTGTAGCTCGTTTATATTATTAAAATAATTTTGAAACTTTAGCTTTATTTAATCCTTGAATATGGAGTTTCAACAAGAAATATCTGCTTTTACTTTAAAATTTAATAATTTAAAGTTCGAATTAATAAAATAATCGTAACAAACATTAGGGTATTAAAATGAATTCTGTATTATATCAAATTGTGACACGAATTTTGTGTAATTAGAAGTAAAAATAATATGTTTTTTTATCGTATGTTCAGTTACATCGTATAATGTTCATGTATGTAGTCTTCTACCAAAAATATATACACAAAGAATTTAATTTAAACATACTTTGGTTTTAAAGTCATTTGATAATGGATTGTTCATATTATTAATATGGTGTAATCGGCCATGTTCTATCATTTGTATACATAAAAACCTAACACACGACGTTTCGAAAGTGTAAATCAACTATCGTTATCAAGAGCAAAACTATAACATAAAAGGGAAAACACTAACATTGCTACCAACTTGAAAACGAGAGTTGATTTATACTTTCGAAATGTCGTGTATTAGTTTTCCTAACCACACAAATGTACAAATAAACCATATTAATATTATAAAATTCTTTCGTTTGTGCGTTTTTGTTTTTGTTTTCATAGTATAATTAAATTTTATAACATAAAAAACTTTTAGGTGAACAAGGAAATTAAACTTATATCGCATATTTCTTTGATTATATTGTTTAGAATAAACAAGTAAGTCGCACTAACATTAAAAATAAATATTGTCGAAGAAAAATGTAAAACAGTTACACAGCGGTGCTTAGTTTAGTGATTTCCCTTGAGAACTGGTTTAAATAATCGTCTGCCAAGATTCCTTCTTCCGTTTTCCTCTTGTTGCAACAACATTAGCATTGTGCAGTTCTTAAAGATACACAAATATATGCGAATAGGATTTTCTGAAATTGTATCCTTAGAGGGATGCATAAAGTAATAAAAAGGTGGTAAGAAAAACTACCTGCTTATTTTAAAGTTGTCCTAACAGATTACTTTTTGTGACTAACTAGAGCTAAAATGCATATTATTAAAGAGCGAACATTACCACTAAAAGCAACGTTGAAAAACAATGTTTAGTTATGTATCACACTCTATGTTACGATTTTAACTTATACTGTTTTAAAAAATACGGCACAAACTTTCTCACTAACCTGTCCGCAAAACAAAATCTAAATTAATCGTCTCCAAAAATGTCAATCCGGTAGTTGTCAAGAGAAAAATTAAAATTGATAGTACGCTGTTTAATTAAGAAAATATATTATATAGTTAAATGAAGGCCTACACTTCGCTTGTATCGAAATATGTAAGGTTATGTTCGTTTAAGTTATTTGCTTAGATTAGGAAACTAGTTTAATGAAGATAGTTCAAGGTTAATTTAATTTGTTTTTAATTACTCCCGAAATATATATAAATTTAAATATTGCACAAGGGTTTAGGTTATTAATCATCATATTTCACTAAAATTTGAAATGTAGTAATTTACAACAGCCACATAAAGCATATGTTTTTTTTTTTGTTTTGTTTTTTCCATTAACTCACAAACTGGCATTTTTTTTTATAAATGGCAACCAATATGTTTTACTTAGCTCGTTACACTGTAAATTGAGATTTATTTTTCCAGACAGCTACATTCGCATATTTTGAGTTATTGGAGATAGGCTATATAAATTGCCTATATAAATATATAAAAGCCTATATTGTAATGAAGCAAAATCTTCATTAATTAAATACTCAAATAAGAGTTGTAGAAACGATTTAGAAGAGTAAACAAGGTCCTAAGTAAACAGATCAAAGGTGATGGAAGGTTCTAGAACGTCCAAAGTCAACATTGGATAGCTGACCCCCCACCAAAAAACACAGTATAAAAGCAGCTTTGAACAGCTAAAAGAGTCAGTTGGGGTTGAACCACCCTGACTGCCATTCCGGCAGACCTCTCCCCTCTCCTCGACATCCTGTCACCGCAGAGGCGTGTTGAGCCCTTGGTAAATCCTTAACTGTCGCAGAGGCGTGCTGAGCCCTCGACATCCTGTCACCGCAGAGGCGTATTGAGCCCTCGGTAAATCAGTACCTGTCGCAGAGGCGTGCTGAGCAATCAACATCCTGTCAACGCAGAGGCGTGTTGAGCCCTCGGTAAATCCGTACCTGTCGCAGAGGCATGCTGAGCCCCCGACATCCTGTCACCGCAGAGGCGTGTTGAGCCCTCGGTAAATCAGTACCTGTCGCAGAGGCGTGCTGAGCCCTCGACATCCTGTCACCGCAGAGGCGTGTTGAGCCCTCGGTAAATCCGTACCTGTCGCAGAGGCGTGCTGAGCCCTCGACATCCTGTCACCGCAGAGGCGTATTGAGCCCTCGGTAAATCCGTACCTGTCGCAGAGGCGTGCTGAGCCCTCGACATCCTGTCACCGCAGAGGCGTGTTGAGCCCTCGGTATTTCCGTTTCCGTCACAGAGGCGTGTTGAGCCCTTGACATAGGAGGGGGTGTTCCCCCCTCCTCTACCTCATAAGTAGAAAATATTAAGAAACCTGAATGTTCCATAGTCAGTGGATCCCAAGACACCACGTCGTAAGGATCAAGGCAAGGCAGTAAATCCCATGATACCAAGTCAGCAGTATCGAGTGAGAAGACACCCGCAGAACAGCTGTTGCAGTTGTAGATCCAACGATCTACGGATGGATTTTAAAACTAGTGAAGTCAAGAAAGTGGTTACAGTCGATGGATACGAGTTAAGTGTCAAGTGTATACTGTCCGTTGAAGCTAAGAAAAGTTTTCAATAAATTATTCATAGCGATCTATCGTATTATTTTATTTTAAATAGCGAACCTTGGATAGATACCCTTGAAAAATCTAATTCAGTGAAAGAAACGTTACAATATAAATAATTGTTTGAGTGGATTTTGAGAACGTTATAATTTTGTTTTCCCCCCTTATAGTATTAAATTTTGAGTTACAGAGAAAATTAAAACTAAAAACCCCTAAATATTGCTAGAACTACCCCTCGTACCATATTTCATTAAAATAGGTCTACACATTTTGAACGTAGAGCACCACTGTCAGACAGAGATAGAACTGAAAAATAATTTTTGGCCATCCTGTACAACGTATATAAACAAAAGTGTTAAACTAAAATATACAATAATTATATCTGCTAGGATCTACATAATTAGTTTGAATCTTCTGCCAATCCTCGGATTGTCATATTATTAATATTTATCAGCGTGCTTTGGAGTTCTTCCATCTTTCAAATTTAATTTAATATCAAGAGACCAAAAGTAGGTCTGGAAGATGTAGAAACTCCAAAACACGTCGTAAAATATAAATAACAATACAATGTTAGGATTAGCAGGAGATTGTACTCAAACTAAAAATATTTATCTTTTTTTTAAAAGAGCCTAAAACTGCTTCACTTGTACCGCTAACAAATTCTCAGCATTAATTAGGAGATGATTAAAATCTAGCTTTATTTTTTTTGTTGTTTAAAGACATAAAAACTTATAATCAAGTTATAAAAAGAATAAGAGAAATATTTAAAAAGCCCTTGGAATACTCCAATAGTGTCGGGGTCATAAGATAAAAAGAGCTGGTTAAGAGAAACTTGATAGAAAAGATGAAAGAAAGTGATCTAGTCCAAGACTACATGATAAAAGTAGCCTCTCGAGTATTGGCACACTCGTACTCACTGTGAGCCTCTGAAGATAAAATCAAACTTTAAATATCGGCGTTCAATATTATTTTTCATTCAATTATTACATTTTTATTTGTAATTTACACAAGCTTTTAGACTATTAACATTGATAAATAGTGGTATAAAGAAATAGCTATGGTGTAGTTTTGTTCTTGATTTTTTATTACGTAATTTAATCTATTCAGCAAAGACCAGGAATATATTAAAAGAACACCGTAGCTTGACAATTAAAACTGAAGTGACCTTTTCTGCCTGTGAATGACTCTTTTCAATCTGAAGTACACACTGCAAAATTTCCTCTTTCACTAATTATTCATCTTATTAAAATTACTAAATTTCGACTTTGTTGCGAGTATGAGAACTGTTTCAATAAAGTAAAGATTCATTGTATGATATCAACGTTGATTTTATTTCTCGGTTGCAATGTAGTTATAAAATGATCTATTAATAAAAGAGTCAAGAAACAACACAACTTTGGATCTTTAGGCATTAGGGACAGTTATTAGTATAAAGTCATTCTTTTAAGTAACGCACGTGAAATTATAAAGGTCCTTGGTTATACCTACGAACTATAATAAAGATGAAATCATCTATCTTTTAATGGCTATTGAATTGTTTGCCTCAAATCTCACGAAAACTGCTTTTAAAACTTATTATACTTCGCATTTCTTATTGTCTCGATAAACTAAGTTGTATGCAAAAGATTTCCTACGGCAATTTAATTTTAAATTTAAATAGTTCTTTCAGATTTGTAGCTCTTCCTAATAAAAATATGAATATCTGTTAAATGTTTCCAAATTGTATGTTGTACCATACGTGTATATTTTAACTATTTTTCTTTTTGAAGCGGCCATTAAATAACATGAATATATTAAATAAGTCTAATCTTCGACTAATCCGATTTCATTTATATTTCAAAATTGTTGGTTTATTAATCATGAAATATTTAAATACATGAACGCACTATGTATGAGCGAGACGATGGGTCCACCGTGACGTCATGGCTCACGCTAGCCTGCGCGTGACCCCTACCGTATAGTCTAATAACCTTGGGGAAACCTATGACGATGCTTATCTAATATCTTGTTGTCTTGTATATTGAGCGAACGATAAAAGAAACTGATCATTCAAAAGTTGCTTTTTATTGTTTTTAAAAGCTTTGTATATTTCATACTCCTCGATAGAAACTATAAGTTTACCTTTTTTGCGTATATCCGATGGTCTTAAAATCCGTATAGCTATTTTTATCTATCAGGTGGCGTGCATAATTTGATTTATTTCTATCAATGATTTTCTTTGGTAAATGTTCTTTAAATCTTTGATGGAACGCTCTACCTGTTTGTCCAATGTAGATTAAACTACACTCATCGCAAATTAATTTATAACTCCCGGTTTGATTTCTCAACGGATTGTCAGGTTTTTAACTGAGTAACTTCTGGATGTTGTTGTTGGTGTTGAATGACGTGGTAGCATATTAAATGTTGAGCTTGACTTATGAGAAAAACTATACAGTATAACAACCACGCAGAACACAATTCTCATAAAAAATACGCCTAAGCATCAGACGCGTTTCAACGACAAGGTCGTCCTCTTCAGTGATACACCAGCTACACCAACCAAACCACAACTGAACTGTGAGTTCTGGTTTGGTTGGTGTGGTTGGTGTATCACTGAAGAGGACGATCTTGTCGTTGAAACGCGTCTGATACTTAGGCGTATTTTTTATGAGAATTGTGTTCTGTGTGTTTGTTATACTGGACGTGGTAACAATTAATGTTTTAAAGTTGTTTGTAATTATATTCGTTAACATCTCCTTATTCTCACGCTATGTATGTAGTGTTATATATGATCAAATGTGTTACAGAAATAATCATTTTGGGTTTTTTCTTATTTTGTTAACTACCCCAAAAATATTAAGTCATTAAACAAACGAAACGAAAAAATATCTTGATATATAGCCTAAATATGTCCGAATATTAAATTTAATTACATTATGATTTTAATTCCTTTCGGATATAGCTACTTGGAAAAAGGGTATACACGCCTGCGGTGTTTCTTCAACTCAGAGATCGTGTATAATTAAAACGAAAGTTTGAAATAACTGTAAACTTTTTACATCACGTCAAATATTTTTGAAGATAAATTCCATTAAACAGAGATAATTCAAAGTGTTTACATCATGTATAGAAGAGTGTTTATAATATTTCAATATAATTCTATTGTAAATCCACTTTAAAAATATATAATTTCAAGACTGTAATAAATTTCCCCACTGTTCAACTCCACACTTCCAATTAATGGCTGCCCCTTTCAGCTCCCACTTCACAATACTTTATGTGCCACTTCAACTCAACACAGAGGTCAGCTGACTGTAAGGTAAAGTAGTAAAGTTTACTACCCTCAGTACTACCATAAATGCTGTACTATTTTATACTGTTAATGTCACTTCAAAGTCTACAACTAAAATACAGCGTTATGTCTACTTCTTTTATCCACTGCTGTTGTATTGAATACGATCTGTACATATAGTTTTTTTTTTATATCACGGAATAATTTATTCACTTCAATATGTACCTTTTGAGCATAACATAACAGAAATATATAAAAGTTTCAGTATATCGTTTTCACGTACCCAGTATATCAAGTCTAGGATTAGTTTTGTAATCGCAAACGTTTCATCTTTCTTTTTCTTTTTTTGACGTTTTGGAAACTGGCAAGGTGTTTTTTGATATGTTGTCCGTCCGTTGTCATTTTTGTCATCGCCTGTAATTAACCACAATGGCTGCCACATAAATTAATATAGCAACATGAACTTTGGTGTAAAAGAGAACAGTGTGCTCATACACAACCGTGTTGAAATTCATAAAACTTGAATTAAAAATATGAAAATGGCGGTAGTTTTAAACAGTTTATTCTTCATACCTAGTGGGTTATTCAAATTATCTCACACTAAATTATAAACAAACTTGCAGATTTCAATTCTACATATAATATACCGAACCTTACATTTCTACGATGACAAATAACAAAGTAGTCGTAGAGATACGAGACTCAGCGAGCTGAGTGCAGCGCGTGAAGCCTGCATCACACTGTCTAGACTTGGTAGAGCCAATGACTACATAAATACTATAAGACACGACATAGGATAGGGAAATAGTCTACGCTTTACGGGTGCTGTTCGTCACAAGTTTGACACACAGCTATCAGAAAGCGCTAGCAGCAGGTGCTTGACTGTACCCATCCCACTTGGTTGAGACTGTACAACTGTTGACCTCTCTCTCACAAACCTTCTCACTTACTTCCGTCAGCATAGTCAGTGTTGTCAGTTCGTGCGCTGAGATAAGCGATTCTCGACCTTCCCTCGCATCTCTGGCCCCATATGTGGCATCAGTGCGTTTTCTCTTACCCGCCTGAAACATTGTTTGACCGTAGAGCCACCTAGCGCCAGTCACATCAACTTCAGATTCTCTAGCAGAGCGACCTAGCGGGTATTGGTCAACTCAAAAATAAGCGTAGAATATTTAACATGGCCATGTCGTGTCTTATAGTATTTATGTAGTCATTGGTAGAGCTAAGACACTGACAAGGGAGAAGGGTGTGGGTTTGTTAATATATGCATTTCTACGAGAACCGTTACGGCTGAGCAGACGTCGTGAAATTTATACAATTACGACGATCAAAAATCTGTGTAACTGTTTTAAAACATCTGGGGAAGACCTCTTTATCTGCAGATATAATTTAACATTTCCTACTAAACCAACCTTTGGTAATTAGAGGATCTGCTTGTTTATGGGCGCCAGTATAGAGGCTCCGCCACATGATATCAAAGCCAATCAGGAGCCTCCATATGGTTGCATGACAATTGGCTACACCTCTTTAAATTGGCGCGTAACCTAACATAACCAGTCACGATCTTTCCCCGAACCCCCCCCCCCCCCCCCACTTTTTACCATTTGGGAGTGGAGGTGGAGGATGGGGCAAGTTTGAGACTATGGTTAGGTTAGGTTACGCACAAATTCAGAGGGCAGTGGCCAAATGTAACGTGACAAAATGGAGGTTCCTGATTGGGCTTGTTCTCAAGTGCTGCGACCTCTACTGGGCCCCAGCAACTTATTATCCTTATTGGCTCTTTGAGTCCTTAGAACCACCCTTGTTCAATTCTTATATTGGTAAAAATGTATCTATTTTTTATGTATATCTTTATTACGTTTTATTCCAAGAATTAACCATTGACTGAATTTAATAATTTATACACGCTGCCCCAAAAAATATTTTACATTTAAGTTCAAAATTTAGGGGGTATATGGATTGGGGTAAAATTAATGAAAAGAGAAAATATAATTGGAAAGCAGTATATTAATACATCTGTTAAGAGTAATGAATCCTTCAAATCCAATTAGTTAATTATGGGAACGCTCTTTCATAAAGCATCATTCATCTCTTCACCATAAGTTCGAACCGTCCATTGCACCAATACTTCAAACTTCTACAACAACCTTTTGTATTAGACCTGGTGCTGTAAGCAGCAATACTGAATATTATATCCGTTCCTCAAAATTACCATCCGTTGTAAAAACCCAGATAATTCATTTTTAAATTTCTCCAATTTTAACTTGACCTCATATTTGTACATAATGTACATGATTGGTACATTTTATCTTTATTCTTTAATTTGTTTCTATGTAAAACGATTATTAAAATCGTAATATTTGGAACAATTAAGTGTTTCACGGTTTCTTAAGTTATTTATAAAGTGAGTTCAAGTAAGTAACATCCTTCAGACAAAAGCATCATAATCCTTTGACGTATCTTATTCTACAGGATGTCCCATATAAAACGCAAACATCAAACAAGTATTCCATCTAAAGTAGTTATTAATCTGTCTTGACTTATAGAATGGCTTTATTTATGTATTTTAATTACATTTACTATCTCATGTCTGTTATGTGATTATATTTTATGCTCATCTTTTGTTGATAAAATTTGTATATGTTATTATATCAATTATAATTATTTTTAAAAAGAACTTATTATATTGTAATAAGTGATTATTTTATTAAAAGCAGAAACGTTTTCATATCTCAATATTTTCTATTGTTATAACGTATATAAATAATATAAAGTTATTTTTTACTGACTGTATAAAAAATGACCATTGTTTTCTTTTTGTACAAATAATTTATGAATAATCTGTCGAACATATTACACACTTGATATACACTATTTTCAGAAATGAGTAGTTAACTATTTTATTTCTTGTTAGCACAGAGTAATCAATTTTTTTTCACGCTTAAATATAACACAATATCTTCACAAGAAAATATATACTCCAATAACAAAACTATAAGACTTTGCTTTTAAAAAAGAAGTAAATCTGAATTTATCTTTGCACTAAAGTTAGACTTTAAAATGATGAATAATTAAGGAAAACGGAAATATTGAACTACACTTGAGATTTTAAAGTGTTATCACGGGCTGGAAATATCTCTACAGTTTTAATTGTTACATTGCAATGTTCTACGTACAAAATTCATAAAAACTAATTTGTGTGTTTCATACAACTATGTTTACTTAGTCAGTATACTCAAAAAATTTAGACCTACTTTTTATGGCCTCAGGAATATGAAAAAGTGATATTCGGCATGCTTTCTGTCTGTTGTCCTTGTCATTGATACATAAATATAAACACAAGTATTATGTTTATTTCTGAAATATTAAGATATAAACATAATCTTGAGTATATGTGACTATAGTGAACTTAATTGAAATTCAGAAAAATTGAATTACACATTACAGAAATACTTCCATTTCAAAAAATTTTTCGTTAATATTATGTGTGTTATCACACAAAATTAGAGAAAAACTTGCACATTTAAATTGTGGCTGCAAAGTTACCACTTCTCTACGATGAGAAATAGCAAAAATACTTTCAAAATTGTAACACGAATTTCGATCTCCTGTGATATTCGTAAACTTACGAGATCGGCAGAGGTGAGTAACCGACATGAGCGTACCGAGTGAAGGCTTCTTCAGATACGTACGGCTTTGAGACTCGTAAAGGCTGACACCTGTATGAGCGAAGGGAGTGTAAACCGTTTTAATATATACACACCTACGAGCCCGAAAGAACCTAGTCTACTTCAAGAAAGTATGTATATGCATATTTCAGAGGTTCAGAAAAACTAATTAAGAACTGTTTTGAACAAACTTACAATCAGGTGATTAAAAATACTCAATTAAAAACATTCAACATGAAAAAATGAACTACATAACAGTAGTCATATTCACTCGCGCACAATTGAATGTTTACATTCTATACATTTTTAATTGAGTGTTTTTTATCACCTGACGATAGACGAGTAATGTCCGAAACACGAGTTGTGTAATAAGAATTTAATTTGAAGAAAACTTCAAAAGGATTGCTCGCGATTACTTCAAATATAAATTAAAAAGAAACGTACAAAAGGAAGTAGTTTTAAAAATGCATGTCTCATATGATTATGCTAAGCTAACAAATATAACGTCAAGATTGCTAGCAATAACTGGCTGCCATTCCGCAGTAATTGGCTGCCGTTCTGTATCTTACAAAGGTTACGATTCTAGAGGAACATTTGTAGTTTAATAAAATGTAAACATGGCTGACTTAATATGAAAAGCAAATAAGTGATATAAATGGAATTTAAGAAGAAAAAAAATATGGGATGAAATATATGTATTTTTTGTATTTCATATGAAATGAAAGCTTGTGTTGAGTTATATGTGCAATTTCTAAATAACAACATTACGTGTGTTTGATAAAACGTATATTTTTAAGTTACATGGTGGGTTAAATTAAATGTTTAGATATTCGTTAATATAACCGTTGAGAGGTCTTTTGTTATTGGCAAGATGTCTGTCTATGGTATGTTGAGTAATACTCAACAGCCCAAACTTGTAGAACAATTTCAATCACCTGTGAGTGTAAATAGATGTGTCTCTTCTTATGTTTCTTATGTGTCGCTTCACCAAATCTTGTTCTTTTAAACTTTAACGTTATTTAAGTATTCTAAAGCAAAAGGGTTTTTAGATGTTTATTCTTTCATTTTTGTTTTATAACGCGATTATGACCGAACCTTTAAACAATTAATTCAACTTAGATGTGCAGGAATATTTGGACATTGCTGGCGATTTTGTTTTTATAACGCAAAATATACGGGTGCTGTCGTAACAAAAACCACAAAATTAAGAATTTCTTAAAGTAGGCTTTAACAGATTTAATTACATTTTGCTTGTGTAGCCTTAACGATACAAATAAAATGTATTGGTAGGCACCTCGCCTTTAATGTTAATTTGGTAGAAGTCTGTTTTGTGGCTGCTATAGAATACTACATTAATCAAAGTTGTTTGCACCAAATTCTATCAAATTTTAGTGAAATGTAAAGACTTATAACTAGTACTCATTTATAAAAGTCCAAGGTAAAAAATTCCAAGGTTCAAGAATAATTGGCAATATCAAAAATAAACTTAAACACACGCTATTCCGAGATTTTTTTTTTAAGAGGAACAACCTAACAGTTATCATCACTCTATAAAATAAGAAGAAAAGAACCTAAAATAAAGACCCATAGCCTCGAACACTCTAATAACATCAGGGTCAGAAAACAACAAGAGTTGGTTAAGAGAGACCTATCAAAAAAGATTAAAATGAGTGTTCTAAGAAAACAAAAATGTATATCCAGCTAGGGTCTCTCGGAATTGCCAAACCCGAACTCACTTAAATGTGCCCCTAAGTGTGCTGACGTTTTAACAATAACTCTTGAACTTCTATTTTTTTGAGAAATAGCGACCAATACTACTTTTTGTTTGGCTTAGTAATGACCAAGTGGGTTTTTAAAAAAACATACAGTAGAACCCCTCTTAACCGATCTAGTCGGGACTGACACCCGAGTCGGTTGCCCTTTTGGCCGGTTAATCCGAGGTTCCCGTGAAAAATCGGTTTCGTTCAAAGAAAGCTTATTTAATCAGGTAGCGCTAAGAATTATGCAATTAAGATGTTATTGCAACTCATATTATTGTACATAAATGTATCGTATATATTATGTTATGTATATTATACATCAAACATGAAAAAATTAAACACTACAAAGCGTTTTTACAGATTCCCCTCTGTCAAGTCTTTTGACACATTTAACCGCGTCTCAAACGAAACCAACACACGCTTCCGTTTTCGTAACTCACTCTTTTTTATTTACTGTATATACTGTGCGTAGATCATAACCAGTCCAAGACAAGAAGAAAACTTTAAAAAATGTTATATTTTCCATAATGTACAGTACTTGGTAAAGTTCAATTTTTATTTAATCAGAGTTGAACCTTCTTTAAGCAACAAATACATTTGAGTCAAGTTTCTTGCATTGAACCCAAATACTGTTATAATTTACTTCCTAAAATAAACTTTATTAAACTCGCTTTAAGTTTGATCTTTGAATGTAATGAGATTTCTATAGACTTGACATCTTATTAAAACTTCAGTAATTGGACCAAAATTATATTCTTGATTCCAAGAATTTGTTTACAGATGAAAGTCTTGCATCAGTAACACATCCCTGCTACGTAAATACAAACAGAAGAGATAAACATAAATTGGGAAAAGATGTTGAGGGGTGTAGATAAAATCTTTAATAATTTTAATAAAATCATCTTAACATCAACACATGATCAACTAATCTCATGTTTATAAAACAAAATCACATTTGAAGGAATAATATTACAATAAAAATGTTTTTGGAGCAGTTTGTGAGGTTCTCCTCTTAAGATGTCAAACATTCCCGTTCATTTCAAATACTGCAGTCTTATCAGCATTACCATGTGTAAGAAAGCTTTCATGGTGCCTTTCAAAGTGAGTAGATTGATGAACTTTAAATTCCTTTGTACAGCCCTGTAATTCTATGCAATTACGGATTTTAATATTTGTTTGTATGCTTACTTATATTCGAATTTTATTCTGCGAAAGCTCAGGATAACCTACGTCCAACCTGCCAATATAATTTTCTAAATTTCATTCTGAGCTTTTCTATTATTTTCTTAACATGGACTTTCAACTTAATCTTAGTATCTAAGGTTATCCTTAATATACGACATTATTCTAATTAGGAATTATTTGAGTATTAACAATTCAGAGGATGAATTTCTTACAAATCCATTCTCCAAACCAAATCAAAACTAATCACCATTAAAAATATCAGTTCGGCAGTTGTCAAAGAAAAATTGAAAATGAACCGTCATTGAGTAAATATGTATGTGTTTAAATCGGGCTTCAATTTTCTTAGCTAATGTCATAGGTCTAACCACGCACGTAAAGCAAATTTATTTATAATTGAGCTTTTTGACGCGGCTTAAGTTTCTTTTTTTTATTTTTATTTTTTTACAATTATTCCTGACTAGTATTATTTTATTTGTCGCTCTTTTGCACAGAGGCTTGGTTAACAAATTACAATGGTTAACAATTAATTACAATGGTTAACAATTAATTACAATGTAATTTAATAACAAATTACAATGGTTAACATTAATTTAAATTTTAATTGAAATCTAAAGATCTGATTTTGAGAAATTACGTCTTTTATAACAGTTCCATTGTCGATTTCTTTAGTTTTTACCGGTAAATTTAAAGAAACTGAACAATACATTTTATTTGTATGCGTAATTACATTTAATCAAAATCGTTAGAGCAGATCGGAATTTTTAAATTATTTTGTCTTATGACACTTAGTCTCAAATTTTGAGTTCTGAAAAAACGAAAAAAAGTTCAAAATCTGCCCATTAGTTTAAGCTGTTAAGTTTAAGCTGTGAAATTAAACAGACAGACATTCGCAAACCCACTTTTTGGAGTAAGATTACCTCACAATGAATGTTTTATTTGTTAGACAATTAGCTTGTATGTTGTGTTCTTTGAGGGTAATATATTTAAATAATTGACTATAAAGAGCCTATTATCTCTTCCAACAGTTTTAAAATAATTTAATAACCAAATAAAAAAATATAAGTAAAAAAACATTTTTTATTATTTAGAAGGTTAGAGAGAATATTTTACGAAAATTTAGATAAAAAGTGAAAAATACAATAACGAAAATAGAATCATAAATATCATCTTTAAGCTCTTATTTATTGTAATAATTCGATAAGTCGACTTCCCAGCGGTTCGAACTTAATGCGTACCAAGTATGGCGATTCCAAGATATTATGGTTGAATCTTGTCTTGTGTTAGACTCCTTTTTATATTATCTGTTAGTTCCATCTTGACTGACTCTAGTTTTGTTCCAAACCTGAAAATAAAGTAAGCTAAGGGTCAATATCTTACACTCTTTAATACTTTTTTAAGGCGATGATGACCGATAGGATTTTCTCCTTTAAACAACAAAGAAAACAAATCGATAAATCATTTTCATTGTTCTAAATCAATTTTCTATATTACTTTGTTTACCTTATACAAAGAAAAACTTGCATCGTGGTTGTAACAATGTACTTCGATACTTAAAACCTCAGTATCCTTCATGCAGTTAATTATTTATTCCAAGACATAGATACTCGCGAAATATAATACTTCATCCTGTGTTACAGGATCCCTTAGAAGGATGCCTTGGGATATACGGTATGAGCTTACATTTTGAATTACAATTTAGCCTAACTCGTAATATAAACCGGATCGTAAGTGGTATTGAGCCCTCAGGGCCGATATTCCATGAAATGTAGTGAATACTATTTCTTCATGACATAATTTACGAGTTTCATTGATTGAGTTAAAACTCATACTGTAACATAACACAAAGTTGCAACAGTTTATTGCAAGTTTCAGAAGGAATCTACACTTCTTACTTTGTAATAGAGAAAGTTATGACATGAGTTAATAAAATCGATGTCTAGTGATTTGTAAATAGATTCGGTTTAAGATTCCCAGAGACAAACAAGTGGATGTCTGTCGTATTCATATTGCCACACAGTCTGAATTCAAAAACCCATTTCTATCACGTTTAGTTTTTGGTCGTACTTTGACCACCTTTCAGGATGTTAATTTCAATTCTATTGATAACCCAAAAGTTTGTAGTAGCTACTACGAGAAAATAAACAAAATTTTAATTTCATCAAAATCTGCTTACCGTATTTGATGAAATTTTTGTTAAATCCTTTAAGGACACAAATAAAACGTATTGGTCGCCATTTCTTTAAAAATCGGAGGTCTCATTTATTAGTAAAACTTGATTCATTCCAATATGATTTACACTTTCGTTGTTTGTCAGTTTATATGCCTGTTTTGTAACACAAAATTGCAACAGTTTATTTGCAAGTTCCAGAAGGAATCTACACTTCTTACGTTGTAATAAAGTAAGTTAAGACAAGAGTCAATAAAATCTATGTCTAGTGATTTGCAAATAGATTCGGTTTAAGATTCCCAGAGACAAACAAGTGGATGTCTGTCGTATTTATATTGCCACACAGTCTAAATTCAAAAATCCATATCAATCACTTTTAGTGTTTGGTCGTACTTTGACCATCTTTCAGGATGTTAATTACAATTGTATTGATAACCCAAAAGTTTGTTTTAGCTATTATGAGAAAATACACCAAATTTTAATTTCATCAAAATCTGCTTACCGTATTTGATGATTTTTTTATTAAATCTTTTAAGGACACAAATAAAACGTATTGGTCGCCATTTCTTTAAAAATCGGAGGTCTCATTTATTAGTAAAACTTGATTCATTCCAATATGATTTACACTTTCGTTGTTTGTCAGTTTATATGCCTGTTTGTTGTCTTCGTTACCTCTGTGGCCTGGTTGACATTCCCACACTAGTGACGAGTATTGTTAGTGTGAACTTATACCTTATGACAGCCTGACTGCCCGAACAATAACTACATTTCTGTTCAGACTGAATTTACAAACTATAATTTTCATTTCTTAATTGTGGCATATGAAATTAGACACTTCGCATTTCATTTTTCATTTAATTTTAGAGAACGTCGGTTAGCTTGAATAAATAGAACTAATTATATCCTTTCGCAGTCATTAAAACTTTCAAGCGCTGCACTACGTGTTATATGAAACCACAGCAGGTGGGGAGACCCTCGGTATTTTTTAAATATTTTTATCCTCATTCAACACACGTGTTGCCGTATCATTATCCTAATTTACGTTGTTTTTTCACATGCGCGGAAATAATTTTGTTTACGTTTTGTAACTGCGTCACAGTTTAATTGATTTCTGTATTATTAAAAGATTTTAATATGATGTTTAACTAACTATTTAATTTTCATTACTGTTGAGACCGTTGGTTCTTGGTGGAATTCCATGTTTAAAGATAATAAAACACATTTTTTTTTTTTATGTTGTAATATCCACTTTTTATTAGTCGAGCCTAGAATAATAGTCTATTAGGCTAATAAAAATTGGATATTACAAAATAAAATAAAATTGTGTTTTATTATCTTTAACTAACTATTTATTAGAGAAACCGTGTCTTAAAGAAAAATAATTACATTTTATTCATAATAATGCAATTACATTACTAAATTACAGACATTGTAAACAAATTGCTTCTATCATTTTTTTTTCTTCTTAATTATGAGGGGGTATTATTTTTGTTACTTTTTACTTTTTTAAAAGTACGTAATATAACAAATTTATGCCATTAATCAAAATTATTACAGACGATTTTAATAAAATCTGTTATTTTTATTTTTCTTGTGGCAGCTGTCCCCAATTATTTAGTTAGTGAAAACGCAAAAGAATGATGAAAGTGAAGTGGATTTGATCTAAAACTACATGAGTAAGGTGTAGATTCAGCTAAAAATCCAGGGATGGCCAAACCCATACTCTATTAGTGAGCGCCTGAGGGGGGCTGTTTGTTCTCCCTCGTCTGTCGTATATTCACTGCGCAACAGTTTTTCTAAGACGACGTCTATTATTTCACTTCTTGATTGACAACAAACGAAATGACATTTTTGTGAAGATTATTTTTGGGTAGTTTTGGCGGTGGTTGAGTAAGAAATTTCGTGCATTATTTTTGTAACTGCAATAGCTCCAGAGGGCCTATAATGCAGTGAGCAAATGGACCAAGAAGTGGCGTATTGGTTTAAATGAAAAAAAATCAGCCAATGTTAACTTTACCAACTTAAAGATTGATTATCACCCACCAATTTTAATCAATTCTGTACAAGTGCCCAATGTTAATACCGCGAAGTACCTGGGAATGACTTTGGACGTGAAATTGAAATGGAAGGAACACGTTAAAAAGAAAGTTCAAGAGTTAAAATTAAAAATTCAGAAATATGTATTGGCTTCTGGGAAGGAATTCCCAATTATCAATTCATAACAAAATGCTCATATACAAGCAAGTCTTAAAGCCGGTGTGGACCTACGGATTACAGCTATGGGGTTGTACAAAGAAGTCTAGCATAAAAAACATACAAACCTTTCAAAATAAGGTGCTCCGATGTATTGTTGATGCACCATGGTATATAAGAAATGACAACTTGCATAGGGATTTGAAAATAGATACGGTTAGAGAAGAAATAAAAAAAGCAAGCAAGCACAGACAACGCATTGAGCAACATGAGCATCCGGAGATACGCAGATTGATGGATACAACTATGGTTTAATTATAAGACTGAAACGAATAAAACCATTGGACTTAATTGACATTAGACTTTAAGGGAGTAATGACCAATGGGTTATTTTCCCACAAGGTGTATATATTATTAAATGTAAATTACTAGATGGGTTTGTACTCTGTTGTAATAAAAAACAATTAAAAATAATGATAAATAAAAATAAAATATTTTTGTACTGTTATATAATCTGTTAGGGAAGAATGGAAAATAGTACTTTTTGTACCTTAATATAATTTGATGAAACTTAATTTTAATAAAATTTCAATTCTTTACTTTATACTGTTTGACGAAAATTCTATCAAGGTACATCCCAAACTAGGTACATTTAGATATTAATAGAAGTGTTGAAATGGTGAGAAAATTTAATACGATATTTTCATTCCTTTATGAAAATAACTTCCATTGGTTATAAAATGACGGTTTTCTTTTGTGACATTTACGTCACATGTTACTCAAATGTTTACATTAAATCCGCTGTATTCAGTCGCACGGATTAAACAACAAATTGATGACCCCACAAGGTCCCATCGTAAAATGTATAATGCTCAACAGTTGGTCTCTTAGGACTTGGACGATATGGGTTCTTATCTAGTTGTCTAGCTCTGATTAAAACAGTTGTTTCTGACCCTAATAATTGCGTAAACAGTCTCCACTCGCTTCGCGACTCAGCCAAACTTGGCCACGAGACTGTACACAAGTGAAAAAACCTTTATCTGCTTAGCTCGAATATGGCAACTTTAGTAACTATACGAATATCACATTTTCTTAGGAATGCAAAGTTTGGAATTAGCTTTTGGCAATATATTTGCAATTGCCTATCGATTAATTGAAATGTTCAAACTCGTATCTAATTTAGTTATGTTAATAACACTAGAGATACAGTATAAGTAAAAACTTGCTTAAATTTCTGTCATTTTTATATATTTTTTTAAGTACAAAGCCATAATAGCATATGAAAAAATTCTTCACAGGATACACAATAACCCGCGGATCTTGGAACCACCAGCAGAACAAAACATTAAAAACGCAAACAAGCTTCAAACACCTAATGCTTAAATGGAGACCAAATAATGTGGTGATCGAGCAACCGACACAACTGAAGAGCCCGCTGGACTACATCAAGTACAACATAAGCACTCAACTTGCAGAGCCAATAAATAAAGTTAAGGATAACCCAGACACAGTTGCTCAAATAACCTTGGAAACTATTAACAACATTGGTTGCGAATCTACACTGATGGTTCAAAAATTAAAGGCGAAACAGGAGCAGGAATATTCTGTGAACATTTTTCCCACTATTTTGCGCTGAGCTCAGGCTCTACCGTATTTGAAGCGGAACAATTCGCAATCAATGAGGCATTGAGACAGATAATAATGAGGCCGTGGTTGAATAACAACACTGTGATTTTGGTTGATTCTAAGTCAGCGCTGCAAACAATTGCTGGAAATACACCAACAATTCAGTTCCTTGACTGAATCAATCCAAAAGAAGTACAAAGTAGTCAAGCATATTACCAATAAAATAGTTCTGCGGTGAATCCCATCACATGTAGGCATACAAGGCAATGAGCGAGCAGATGAGCTGGCCAAGCGAGGAACTCACATAATACAGAAACCAAGAAGAGTACACACCTTGGAAGGAAGGATTGGCGAACTGAAACGAGCATCTCATCTTGAGTTCACCAATGAATTCAAAGAGGACATAAGGAACAAGTCCTATGAAGATGTATTCGACTTGTATGAGAAAGTCAAGGACTTGCAGAGGAGGACATCTGTCGCAATTTTTCGACTTACAACTGGACACGACTGCCTGAATGAACACCTGAAGAGGATGAAGATTTTGGATTATGACAACTGCACATTGTATGAAAGCCTGGACACCGTCATGAACAAGGACCATCTCTTGGTCTGCAGAAAGCTGGATAAAGAGAAGCAGAGGGGAAAAGACCTCCCTGGTCTCTACTGGGAAGCAAGATCAAAGATGGCGTGAGCCAGAGAAGCCATTAGACAACAACAATAGTTTTTTTAAGGAATATTCTGTATTTCAATATAGTTCTAAACGAGCACACCATATTTACCAAATTTCCCTTATTCCATGAAATTGCCATTATTATGCTTACGTACAGAACGTGTCTAAAACTACACTTAGGTTTCCTGTTGACATAAAGGTGGTTATCAAACTTACCTTACACAGAGTGATTCCCGAAGTATTGCCACCACTTTCTGAGCACACTCCATACAAACACATTAAATAAAAACGCTTTAATAGTTAGTTACGGCTAGAGAAAGATTTCGCTCTGATTTCTAATCCTATGGTAAAATTCAGTCTTGCTGATATACCTGGGACCAAAATTATGGGGCAAATTTGGTGGTTTGTAATGAAATAAGACCTGAAAAACTGTAAAAAGTAGGTTTCACAAAACTGTTTCTCTAGTATTTAGTGAGAAAACTGTGGTAAAACGCAAATAAATGTGTCGAAAAACATGCTTTCTTAGTTTCCCCGTGAAATAACTTTGTTAAATGGCTGATAAACGCGCATATAATTCATTTACCCGGGATGATTAAATGCCGAAGTGTATTTGCAGTTTTTACAGGAAGAATTGCAGCAGTAGCTGGTTATTTTCTTCTACAGCTGAAACATTGTATATGGTCCCCAATCCTGGCCACCCAGGTCACTAGATCTGACACCAGTCGGTTTTTATCTTTGAGGTCGGATGAAAAATATTGTTTATAAGACTAAAGTTCATACCCGTGATGAATTTTTGATTATTTATTACAAGATTTGGTGAGTTAATTAAAGCACTTATATATCATCTAATAGATTTTTAATGTCATTAAAACTTTTGTAATTTTTCAGTACACTTTGATATGTTTTGTTTAAAATAAAAAAGAATATTTTCCGTTTGTATTTGATTATTTTTTTATCTTAACTTATCCCAATTGGTTCAGAATTAAATTCTCTGCAAGTTTTGTTGAAAATGTGTGTAGCTCATGTATCACTGAAGATGACGACATTGTCGTTGAAATGCGTTTGATATAATAAACGTATTATGGTGAGAAATTTACTTCAAGTTTTAATTTATTTTGTATTTAGTGTGATCCAATATTTAAATATGAAAATATCATTCGTTATTTTTATTGCAGGGAAATTAAAGTTAATACAGTGTTACACCCAGATCTGAACAAGGAAATTCGTGTATTTTTTGTTTTGTTTTATTGTTTAGAATAAACGAATAAACCACTCTTAACAGCATAAAACAAATATTGGAGAAGAAAAATGTAAAACAGTTACACAACTGTGTTTAGTTTAGTGATTTCCCTTGAGAAAAGGTTTAAATAATCGTCTGTCAAGATTTGTTCTACATTTTGTCTCTTCTTGCATATTACGAACTTGATGCAGGTCTTAAAGAATATACAATTGAGTAAGATTTTAAAAAATGATTAATTATACGTAGGTTTGAGTTTTGAATAAAATGGCAGAAATAATTAAAATAATGTATAAATAAACGAATCAAAAATATAACAATAGAAACATTCCTTGAGCTACTAGCGATCAAATGGACGTTTTGATGCAACGAAATGAATGTGATCAAAAAATTGCAGTTTAAAATCAATGTATCTCCATGAGTTTATGTTTGAGTGTTTCTTGTTAAAAGTTAACCTTATGACTTAGAGGTTTGTAAACCCATATTGTCCAGTAGGCATTCAATCCTAACAAATTCCTTAGATATCTATTCTTTATGTTATTCTGAAGTGACCTGCCGTACTCCCTACTCCTGGCAAGGTGTTTCTTTGTTGATATATTTTGTCAGCTGTTTTCACTTTAACTCTCTCCTAGAATATCTTCATCACCTATCTTCTTCTGTTTTCAGGCCATCCCTAAAGTCTATATTAAACCGTGATGATGGAATGACATGGGAGGGTACCGAGAAAATGGTGTCTCATATGAAGCCTACGGCGAACTCTTACAGTACCCTTAACCGACGAACCAAGGCTATAGCCGTACGCACAATCCTTTCCCTAGTTGCTCTTGTGAAAAACATGTAGAAATGAATGAAAAAATAACAAACTTACAATTTACGGGACAAAGTTTTCTGACAGTGCACTTCCACAGGATAGGAGCTTATCGTGGTGAAACTGTGTGTAGACTGTGCGGGAAAGGTGAGGAGACCGAAGACCATATAATTTACAATTATGACGTTCTGACCAATAAGAGGCGAAAGATTTTTTGATTCCAAATTCCTAGGAAATTATAATTCGGCGAGCTAGTTAGTGGATTACTTAAACTTGTAAGGGAAAGAGATCTACTAAGCTAAAATGAGGAGGCTTTAGTTGCACAATAGGCCATCGGGCGCGGTGTAAGAGCTGGTTTAAAAGACCTTTTAAACTCCAAATCAATCAATAGGGTATGCTTGTTAAAAACCGTATTTTTCTAACTCTCACAATTGTTTATATCACTACTTACTTGACATCGAGTCGGCTGTGTTATAAAGATTCCTGTAAGAAGAATCCTCCATCCGCTAATCTTATCTCGGTGAAGTTCCTCTACCGGATCTTGTAACTATAATAATGTATTTCTTGCGAATTAAAGGTTACAAATTTTATTTTCGACAATATCTTTGCTATTTTGAAAAGAGGTGATGTCGGTACCATTGCATGGAGAATTGAAACGTAGATTTTTATCTAATTTATTGTGTTATTGGTTGAATAATAAATGATATATATGAACAAAAAACTGTTTAAAATGGTTATTATTTTAACATTTTGAATTTTCTGGATATCATTAGGGTTCTATGTGAACAAACTATAGCCTCCTGCATGAAATGTATATCTTAAGCTTTAACGCCACTATCGTACTAAGGTCCGGACAACAATGACTGACGGTTTCCTGAGGCCGTGAAATGTAAATATAAGTAAAAAACTGAGGTCTACACGTTGTTCTATTACTATAAACTACCCTATATTTGTATACCGTGTAAGGAAAAAAACCCTAAAATAAATGAATTCCTTCCAACTAAACTACCCCTTCTAAACTGAAAAGGAATTTAAATACATTCATTAAATTGTTTCAAGAGAAAAGCAAAGTTACAATAGAAGCAGATTTTAATCGTCGTGTTAAGGGGTTTTATTTGAACAGTTCAATACTTAATAATGTTTATTTCAATACAGTTGGATTTAAGTTGGGAAGTATTCAAACTGAACTGCAGTTTTGTTTTAAATAATCATTTGAACTTATTTAGCAGATAAATAATTATAAAATAATAAAAAACTTTAATTCCTAAACTTTAACGGTAAAGTAGTGTGATGAGTAGAATAATCTTATTTGTAGAATGAGTTTTACAATTAACACTCTTTAACTATATAAAATACGAGCGGCGTTCAAATATAAACAGGAATGTATTATTACAGTATAACAAACACACAGAACACAATTCTCACAAAAAAATTTGTGAGAATTGTGTTCTGTGTGTTTGTTATACTTTATAATTTTTCTAATAAGTCAGGCTCAACATTTAACAGGAAGATAAGCTTTAATTTAGTAATGTATTAATTTATAATTTTTGAACGTATCGTACATTTATTTATTTTCTTCGTCTTGATTTGTAGAAAATTTATAAATACTGTTAAAACTAATATATCATTGAGAAAAACAAAAAAACAATAGCTCCTCTACTTTACATTGAAGAGTGGTGCAAACATAAAACAGTATGACAGAGTTGAGTTATTTCTGAAATTTCCCAATAGACACAAGTTACGATATTGCAGTTACTTGGTGCTTTGACCTATATTTGTGTTTTTTTGTAGATGCTTTAATATTTTGTTTTGATTTCTCTATGGATCTCGACATAAACATGTTGACGAGCAATGATTATTGATTGGTAAAATGAATAGTTTTCAATGATAAAATGTTACCAACATTTGTAACATTAAGGATCACCCAACTTTGAATTTACGACACAATAATTCATTGAATTTAAATGAAACACTGATAAAAATAGAAGTATCAGGTGTATAAAATGGTCAACAGATTGCAAATAATAACATAAATTATTTATCTGAAATAAAGCAATACACATTTGCCAAACGACTAATAAAAAAAAAAAGTTTACATACAAGAAAATATTGAAATAAAAAAACATTTCTTACCGTAATCTAATAGTAACGTATTAAAAAATAATAAGATTTTAACACAAAACACTAAACTATGTATAACGTGCGTCCTAAAAATCAAGGACCTGCTGAATAACTAGAAAACCAAAACAGGATAATTTTTGTGTTCCTTCTAGTGAAGAAAAAACTACTTTCTGGCAAATAAGACATTTTTACCTGCCCCCAATAATAAGGGTTTTTGAGGGCAACTCAATAATCGTAAATTGAAACCCACATCGTCTAACCGTCTAACCCCTCATGTTAACGGACATTTAGTAAAATACAACTACGCAAATTAGAGGTTTGCTCTTATCTAAAATAGTGGTAACTTTACTTTATTTATTTAATTCATAATTAGATGACGAAGACGGGATCAAAATGTGTTTAAAATATTTGTGACCTTTGGTTGTAACCATAATTGAGAATTATCTGTTTACACTTCCTCTAAACCATAATGAATTGGTATTAATACAATCAATCATTCAAAGTTCTTTACACACCCTGTACTGGGAATTTCTATTTTTTAAATTCAATTTTAGTAATTATTATTATATTATATTAAATGTGAGTACTCACGTCTGTTGATCCTTTTTGTTTTCTCTCAATAAAACAATTGCAATTTCGGGCATGAAGTACCCATCATCAGGTTTTTATAATCATATCACATACACAAGAACGCAAAAACACATATATATTTCACTCCGTGTGGAGATCGTTAGAGTCAAAACACGCACTTTTTTATACAAACATTGGTGTGCACACCGCATCAGTTGTTTAGGTTGTACTGTCTGAAGTTAGGTTAAGCAACGATTATTGGACCGTGTCCCCCTCCCTTGTCTTGTGATTAGCGTATCATACAATAGGTTTGACTTAAATGACAGCTGATCATTCAATATGTTATTAGGTTCAGCTTTTAAACCTTTGTAGATTTCGAATTCCTCTAACGCGTTTAGAGTATTTCCCTTCTTACATTTATGTAATATACTCATATTAGTAGTAATATCAGTATATGAATGGAGGTTATTGATAAGATGTTCGGCATAAGTAGATTTGATAACTCTAAGGTTGCTATGTGGCAAATGTTCTTTGTATCTGATGTTAAAGGGACGTCCAGTTTGTCCTATGTAGAAACTAGGACAATCATTGCATAATAACTTGTAGACACCGGTTGTTTTATATTCATCGAATTTTTCTCTAGTTTTTGGTTTAAGCAGAAATTCCAACTTATTAGTGGTACGGAACGTGAGAATGATGTTATTATTGGCCATTATATTTCTTAAAATGTTGTTGAACATGTTACCATAAACACATGAAGCATATTTTTTCTTTTCGCTATTATTACACTTAGTTGTTATTTTTTGTGTCATTTTCTTTTTCTTTTTCTTATGCTTACTTATTAATTGGTCTACGATAGTTGTCCTGTAGCCATTAGCTTGTGCGATGTGTTTAATAATATTCCTTTCTCTCTCATAATTTGTATCGGACATGGGTACGGATAAAAGTCTATATACAAGGCTGTTATAAGCGGCTAGTTTTTGCTCTATTGGATGATGAGAAGATTTGTGTATGGTTTTATCTGTAGTTGTAGGTTTTCTGTATATGTTGAATGCGATTCTTGTATTGTTCCGAGTTAAGTTGAGGTCTAAGTAATTCAGGCCATTATTATTTTCGATTTCTGCGGTAAAGGTGAGGTTGGGATGTATATTATTTATAAAATTGGTTAAAAGGCATAATTGTCTGTCGCTGCCATTAAATACAATAATGGTATCATCGACATATCTGTTATAGAATATAATTTTATTTCTAAATGGGTTAGAATCAGCAAACAAGTAATTGTTTTCTATGTAGTTCAAATATATTTCAGACAATATACCAGATAGGGGTGAGCCCATGGCTAGGCCGTCGTTCTGTAAAAAATATTCATTGTTAAAAGTGAAGTAATTCTGCTTTAGGGTTGTTTTTAGGAGGTTAATAAATTCGTCTATTGCAAGCTTCTGTAATGTGGAATTCTTTTTTAGGTTATTATGTATGATCTCTATTGTTTGTTGAACCGGGATGTTTGTGTACAAATTTACTATGTCGAAGGAAGCAAGTTTGTATGTGCTTTCTATTTTAACATCATTTAACTTATTAATGAGGTCCGTACTATTTTTAAGGCTATAGTCCTCTTCGAATAAGTAATGTTTTCGCAGTAATTTATCTAGTTCTTTAGATAAATTATATCCTGGAGCAGGTGTAAAGTTCACTAACGGTCTGATAGGGGAATTGGGTTTGTGAATTTTAGGTAGACCTCTCAAAATGGGGGCGTGAGGATTAATATTTTTTAGGCGACGTATTTTAGTATCGGACAATAAGGTTTTACTTGCATTCAAAGATTTGTTTATTAATTTGTTATAAGTGAGAGTGGGATCTTTAGTCATTTTGTTTATATTGTTGGCCTGGAAGAAATCATTGACCTTGCCATTGTAAATAGTCTTATCAATAATGACTATTGAATTCCCTTTATCAGCTTTGGTTATGAGGGCATTATGTTTTATTAGTTTATCTTTAATGCCGGCTGAGGCCTGCCTAATGATATTGGTTTGTCTATCTGAGATAACATTGTGCTGTTTGGTTGAACGTAGCTTTAATTTATTATTTATCGCTGCCCTTGCGGTTATTTGAGATTCCATCGTTGGTAACATTTTTATGACGGTTTCTGCATTAATTATTTCACTTTGGATGACGCGAGCATTATTAGTTCTAACAAGATTGTGATTTAGGCCCTTATGCAATAGAGATAATTCAATTTCAGTAAATTCAATGTCTGTATTGTTTATGACACGTGGAAAGAAATCATGTTCACATGTGACTATTTTATGTCCGTGTTGTTTGTCCATTAAGAGATTGAATTTTTTCTTTTGAATAGACTTTTTGCGATTAATAATTAAGTTAATCTGTTTGTTAATATTGAGAAATACAGATTCAATCTGAGCAGGGTGCAAATAATTGCACATTTCGATGTGTTTTTTGTAGAGTAATGTGTTCAATCTGTCTTTTTTACCGTAGAGGTGTTTAATTTCGCTTTTTAACCAGGTTAATGTGGCGGCTTTTTTAGCGGTACATGCAGCTCTTGAATTATTCCTTATGTTTATAGAAATGTAACTGGGAATGACGTTGTTGTGTAAGCATGCTTTATTGAACTTAATATTATGTGCTGTCTTTATCATTCTTAGTTTGATATTTTTATATTGATAAGCTGATTTTGCTTGACTTGCATTTAATTTTGAATCAATCATATTAGCCACGGATCAATTATATAATTATATTATATTAAATGTGAGTACTCACGTCTGTTGATCCTTTTTGTTTTCTCTCAATAAAACAATTGCAATTTCGGGCATGAAGTACCCATCATCAGGTTTTTATAATCATATCACATACACAAGAACGCAAAAACACATATATATTTCACTCCGTGTGGAGATCGTTAGAGTCAAAACACGCACTTTTTTATACAAACATTGGTGTGCACACCGCATCAGTTGTTTAGGTTGTACTGTCTGAAGTTAGGTTAAGCAACGATTATTGGACCGTGTCCCCCTCCCTTGTCTTGTGATTAGCGTATCATACAATAGGTTTGACTTAAATGACAGCTGATCATTCAATATGTTATTAGGTTCAGCTTTTAAACCTTTGTAGATTTCGAATTCCTCTAACGCGTTTAGAGTATTTCCCTTCTTACATTTATGTAATATACTCATATTAGTAGTAATATCAGTATATGAATGGAGGTTATTGATAAGATGTTCGGCATAAGTAGATTTGATAACTCTAAGGTTGCTATGTGGCAAATGTTCTTTGTATCTGATGTTAAAGGGACGTCCAGTTTGTCCTATGTAGAAACTAGGACAATCATTGCATAATAACTTGTAGACACCGGTTGTTTTATATTCATCGAATTTTTCTCTAGTTTTTGGTTTAAGCAGAAATTCCAACTTATTAGTGGTACGGAACGTGAGAATGATGTTATTATTGGCCATTATATTTCTTAAAATGTTGTTGAACATGTTACCATAAACACATGAAGCATATTTTTTCTTTTCGCTATTATTACACTTAGTTGTTATTTTTTGTGTCATTTTCTTTTTCTTTTTCTTATGCTTACTTATTAATTGGTCTACGATAGTTGTCCTGTAGCCATTAGCTTGTGCGATGTGTTTAATAATATTCCTTTCTCTCTCATAATTTGTATCGGACATGGGTACGGATAAAAGTCTATATACAAGGCTGTTATAAGCGGCTAGTTTTTGCTCTATTGGATGATGAGAAGATTTGTGTATGGTTTTATCTGTAGTTGTAGGTTTTCTGTATATGTTGAATGCGATTCTTGTATTGTTCCGAGTTAAGTTGAGGTCTAAGTAATTCAGGCCATTATTATTTTCGATTTCTGCGGTAAAGGTGAGGTTGGGATGTATATTATTTATAAAATTGGTTAAAAGGCATAATTGTCTGTCGCTGCCATTAAATACAATAATGGTATCATCGACATATCTGTTATAGAATATAATTTTATTTCTAAATGGGTTAGAATCAGCAAACAAGTAATTGTTTTCTATGTAGTTCAAATATATTTCAGACAATATACCAGATAGGGGTGAGCCCATGGCTAGGCCGTCGTTCTGTAAAAAATATTCATTGTTAAAACTATATCTTGTTAGAACTAATAATGCTCGCGTCATCCAAAGTGAAATAATTAATGCAGAAACCGTCATAAAAATGTTACCAACGATGGAATCTCAAATAACCGCAAGGGCAGCGATAAATAATAAATTAAAGCTACGTTCAACCAAACAGCACAATGTTATCTCAGATAGACAAACCAATATCATTAGGCAGGCCTCAGCCGGCATTAAAGATAAACTAATAAAACATAATGCCCTCATAACCAAAGCTGATAAAGGGAATTCAATAGTCATTATTGATAAGACTATTTACAATGGCAAGGTCAATGATTTCTTCCAGGCCAACAATATAAACAAAATGACTAAAGATCCCACTCTCACTTATAACAAATTAATAAACAAATCTTTGAATGCAAGTAAAACCTTATTGTCCGATACTAAAATACGTCGCCTAAAAAATATTAATCCTCACGCCCCCATTTTGAGAGGTCTACCTAAAATTCACAAACCCAATTCCCCTATCAGACCGTTAGTGAACTTTACACCTGCTCCAGGATATAATTTATCTAAAGAACTAGATAAATTACTGCGAAAACATTACTTATTCGAAGAGGACTATAGCCTTAAAAATAGTACGGACCTCATTAATAAGTTAAATGATGTTAAAATAGAAAGCACATACAAACTTGCTTCCTTCGACATAGTAAATTTGTACACAAACATCCCGGTTCAACAAACAATAGAGATCATACATAATAACCTAAAAAAGAATTCCACATTACAGAAGCTTGCAATAGACGAATTTATTAACCTCCTAAAAACAACCCTAAAGCAGAATTACTTCACTTTTAACAATGAATATTTTTTACAGAACGACGGCCTAGCCATGGGCTCACCCCTATCTGGTATATTGTCTGAAATATATTTGAACTACATAGAAAACAATTACTTGTTTGCTGATTCTAACCCATTTAGAAATAAAATTATATTCTATAACAGATATGTCGATGATACCATTATTGTATTTAATGGCAGCGACAGACAATTATGCCTTTTAACCAATTTTATAAATAATATACATCCCAACCTCACCTTTACCGCAGAAATCGAAAATAATAATGGCCTGAATTACTTAGACCTCAACTTAACTCGGAACAATACAAGAATCGCATTCAACATATACAGAAAACCTACAACTACAGATAAAACCATACACAAATCTTCTCATCATCCAATAGAGCAAAAACTAGCCGCTTATAACAGCCTTGTATATAGACTTTTATCCGTACCCATGTCCGATACAAATTATGAGAGAGAAAGGAATATTATTAAACACATCGCACAAGCTAATGGCTACAGGACAACTATCGTAGACCAATTAATAAGTAAGCATAAGAAAAAGAAAAAGAAAATGACACAAAAAATAACAACTAAGTGTAATAATAGCGAAAAGAAAAAATATGCTTCATGTGTTTATGGTAACATGTTCAACAACATTTTAAGAAATATAATGGCCAATAATAACATCATTCTCACGTTCCGTACCACTAATAAGTTGGAATTTCTGCTTAAACCAAAAACTAGAGAAAAATTCGATGAATATAAAACAACCGGTGTCTACAAGTTATTATGCAATGATTGTCCTAGTTTCTACATAGGACAAACTGGACGTCCCTTTAACATCAGATACAAAGAACATTTGCCACATAGCAACCTTAGAGTTATCAAATCTACTTATGCCGAACATCTTATCAATAACCTCCATTCATATACTGATATTACTACTAATATGAGTATATTACATAAATGTAAGAAGGGAAATACTCTAAACGCGTTAGAGGAATTCGAAATCTACAAAGGTTTAAAAGCTGAACCTAATAACATATTGAATGATCAGCTGTCATTTAAGTCAAACCTATTGTATGATACGCTAATCACAAGACAAGGGAGGGGGACACGGTCCAATAATCGTTGCTTAACCTAACTTCAGACAGTACAACCTAAACAACTGATGCGGTGTGCACACCAATGTTTGTATAAAAAAGTGCGTGTTTTGACTCTAACGATCTCCACACGGAGTGAAATATATATGTGTTTTTGCGTTCTTGTGTATGTGATATGATTATAAAAACCTGATGATGGGTACTTCATGCCCGAAATTGCAATTGTTTTATTGAGAGAAAACAAAAAGGATCAACAGACGTGAGTACTCACATTTAATATAATATAATTATATAATTGATCCGTGGCTAATATGATTGATTCAAAATTAAATGCAAGTCAAGCAAAATCAGCTTATCAATATAAAAATATCAAACTAAGAATGATAAAGACAGCACATAATATTAAGTTCAATAAAGCATGCTTACACAACAACGTCATTCCCAGTTACATTTCTATAAACATAAGGAATAATTCAAGAGCTGCATGTACCGCTAAAAAAGCCGCCACATTAACCTGGTTAAAAAGCGAAATTAAACACCTCTACGGTAAAAAAGACAGATTGAACACATTACTCTACAAAAAACACATCGAAATGTGCAATTATTTGCACCCTGCTCAGATTGAATCTGTATTTCTCAATATTAACAAACAGATTAACTTAATTATTAATCGCAAAAAGTCTATTCAAAAGAAAAAATTCAATCTCTTAATGGACAAACAACACGGACATAAAATAGTCACATGTGAACATGATTTCTTTCCACGTGTCATAAACAATACAGACATTGAATTTACTGAAATTGAATTATCTCTATTGCATAAGGGCCTAAATCACAATCTTGTTAGAACTAATAATGCTCGCGTCATCCAAAGTGAAATAATTAATGCAGAAACCGTCATAAAAATGTTACCAACGATGGAATCTCAAATAACCGCAAGGGCAGCGATAAATAATAAATTAAAGCTACGTTCAACCAAACAGCACAATGTTATCTCAGATAGACAAACCAATATCATTAGGCAGGCCTCAGCCGGCATTAAAGATAAACTAATAAAACATAATGCCCTCATAACCAAAGCTGATAAAGGGAATTCAATAGTCATTATTGATAAGACTATTTACAATGGCAAGGTCAATGATTTCTTCCAGGCCAACAATATAAACAAAATGACTAAAGATCCCACTCTCACTTATAACAAATTAATAAACAAATCTTTGAATGCAAGTAAAACCTTATTGTCCGATACTAAAATACGTCGCCTAAAAAATATTAATCCTCACGCCCCCATTTTGAGAGGTCTACCTAAAATTCACAAACCCAATTCCCCTATCAGACCGTTAGTGAACTTTACACCTGCTCCAGGATATAATTTATCTAAAGAACTAGATAAATTACTGCGAAAACATTACTTATTCGAAGAGGACTATAGCCTTAAAAATAGTACGGACCTCATTAATAAGTTAAATGATGTTAAAATAGAAAGCACATACAAACTTGCTTCCTTCGACATAGTAAATTTGTACACAAACATCCCGGTTCAACAAACAATAGAGATCATACATAATAACCTAAAAAAGAATTCCACATTACAGAAGCTTGCAATAGACGAATTTATTAACCTCCTAAAAACAACCCTAAAGCAGAATTACTTCACTTTTAACAATGAATATTTTTTACAGAACGACGGCCTAGCCATGGGCTCACCCCTATCTGGTATATTGTCTGAAATATATTTGAACTACATAGAAAACAATTACTTGTTTGCTGATTCTAACCCATTTAGAAATAAAATTATATTCTATAACAGATATGTCGATGATACCATTATTGTATTTAATGGCAGCGACAGACAATTATGCCTTTTAACCAATTTTATAAATAATATACATCCCAACCTCACCTTTACCGCAGAAATCGAAAATAATAATGGCCTGAATTACTTAGACCTCAACTTAACTCGGAACAATACAAGAATCGCATTCAACATATACAGAAAACCTACAACTACAGATAAAACCATACACAAATCTTCTCATCATCCAATAGAGCAAAAACTAGCCGCTTATAACAGCCTTGTATATAGACTTTTATCCGTACCCATGTCCGATACAAATTATGAGAGAGAAAGGAATATTATTAAACACATCGCACAAGCTAATGGCTACAGGACAACTATCGTAGACCAATTAATAAGTAAGCATAAGAAAAAGAAAAAGAAAATGACACAAAAAATAACAACTAAGTGTAATAATAGCGAAAAGAAAAAATATGCTTCATGTGTTTATGGTAACATGTTCAACAACATTTTAAGAAATATAATGGCCAATAATAACATCATTCTCACGTTCCGTACCACTAATAAGTTGGAATTTCTGCTTAAACCAAAAACTAGAGAAAAATTCGATGAATATAAAACAACCGGTGTCTACAAGTTATTATGCAATGATTGTCCTAGTTTCTACATAGGACAAACTGGACGTCCCTTTAACATCAGATACAAAGAACATTTGCCACATAGCAACCTTAGAGTTATCAAATCTACTTATGCCGAACATCTTATCAATAACCTCCATTCATATACTGATATTACTACTAATATGAGTATATTACATAAATGTAAGAAGGGAAATACTCTAAACGCGTTAGAGGAATTCGAAATCTACAAAGGTTTAAAAGCTGAACCTAATAACATATTGAATGATCAGCTGTCATTTAAGTCAAACCTATTGTATGATACGCTAATCACAAGACAAGGGAGGGGGACACGGTCCAATAATCGTTGCTTAACCTAACTTCAGACAGTACAACCTAAACAACTGATGCGGTGTGCACACCAATGTTTGTATAAAAAAGTGCGTGTTTTGACTCTAACGATCTCCACACGGAGTGAAATATATATGTGTTTTTGCGTTCTTGTGTATGTGATATGATTATAAAAACCTGATGATGGGTACTTCATGCCCGAAATTGCAATTGTTTTATTGAGAGAAAACAAAAAGGATCAACAGACGTGAGTACTCACATTTAATATAATATAATTATATAATTGATCCGTGGCTAATATGATTGATTCAAAATTAGTAATTATGATTGCAACGTCTAGTTTGCGCATTTGTATTTTACTAAATAAACCCTTTAAGATAAAGGGTCGCTCGATGGAGGTTTCCATTTAAGATTATTGAGTTGCTCTCTAAAATCCCCATTATTGGGGGACAGGTAAAAAGTCTCTTTTTCCAAAAAATAGTTTTTTATCAGTCGAAGCCGAATATAAAATATCTTGTTTTCCAATTTTTTTTTTTTTTTTTGGTTTTTCAAGTTATTGGTCCGGGACTTTTGGGGCACTTCGTATATACTCTTGATAAATTAATTTTTCAAACAACTTTGATATACGTGGTTTTACCCAAATATAAAAATAATTAAATACGAGATATCAACTGTAATGAGCTACACTTCTGGAAACATCAATAACGAAAGAATAAAAACACAACTTTCCGCACAGAAAACACTCTATCTGTACAACACAGACAAGACAACGCAGCAATGACCTCCCTGTTACATGCACACAAACCCTACTGACAGTGGACACAGTAAGCTATTGTTTTAAATAGCATATTGAATTAAATATGATTATTTTTATATTTCGCTAATTAAATATCAAACTAAACTCTTTTTATAACATAGAAATCAATGAAGCTGTTCCAAAATTGTTTCACCTGATGTGCGAAAACAAAAATATAATATGTAAATAAGGATAATAAATACGGCAACATGTGTGTTGAATGAGGACAGTCAAATAAAAATACTAAGGGTCTCACCATCTGCTGTGGTTTCATATAACACATGTAGTATAGCACTTGAAAGTTTTAATGACATATTATAGATATAATTAGTTATATTTATTATAAAACCCCACTCTTTCTAAAAATAATTAAAAACAAATTGTTCAGTTTCTAATATGACAGTAGTAAAAAAATATATATCAGTCTGAAAGAAAATGTATCTAGAAACTAAAACATACTAAAATTATTATTTGATGCCTAATAATAATAGTGTTCAGAAAGATGTTTATCAAGATGGCCTAATTATCAGTAATTCTAATTTAGATAGAGACATAGGGAATTTTTCAGAAATCGACAGAGTTGCCAAATTTGAAATATATTAGATTTATTTGAGTTTCAATACGATACACTAGAGTCCTTTACATCAAATTTATTGTTCCTTTTTAATATTTGTTCCCACTTGCACAGGACTACAACGAAGTACTGCATGATGAAAATCATTTTTCGGTTTCCCGAGGCAATGAAACACTAGGATTGCTAAACAAAAACGGAGGTACAATTTTTGTACGATGACTCCATATATCGAGTAAGTTTCTAAACAATAATATATTAACCAAAAGTAAAATAAGCTATTCTAAATCTATTATATGATATAGGAATAACATATCCATCAAGGGTAACTAATCCACCAAATCCAATTATCGAGTTAATGAAAACATTTTGCGTTCAACAACAACATGTCTGTTGTTTACGTTGTTTTAGCAAAATAATTACCTTAATCCAAACTGATTTATAGATTTCATAATACGATTACTACATATCAAATTCATATAAAGGATTTATTGTATATTCTAAAATAATAAAAGCTGCAAAAACATTGCACAAACGTTTTCATTCACCCATCCCCAAAACCAAATGAAACTAAATGTAACCAAAAATGTCAGTTATTTGTTGTCAATCAAAACGTGATAGACACCAACTTTGGAAAAAATAGTTGTTTTTTTTTTATAAGGTACTACATTTCGCTTGTGCTATATAAAGATGCTTTCAAAGTAAATACAATTTTATTAGTTATCAAGTTTTAATGACGACGAACATGGTTATTTTAGTTTTTTACTAATTATACCTGAACTTTTGTACTGTCTTCTAATTTTTTCTTATTTTATAAATTGTAGAGGTAAAAATAATTAATAGATATTTCTTTAAATCTTTGTAGATTAATGAATTGAAAAGTCCTCTATTTTATCAATCTAGCTATGAATAACAAAATCAAATATCTCTTTGTAATATGGTTTAATAGCGTTTCGACAGTATAAATCAACTCTCGTTGTAAACCTAGAGCAAACATCTATTCTATAATACACTACCCTGATCTTCACACACGAATTAATGCAAACTATGCAGGTAAAAACGAATTAATACAAGGGATATGCACACAAAGCCTGATTTCAATTCGATGCAGCCACTATAGGTGTATGTATACTTTGAGCCTATCGATTTGTTTACAGCTAAATATATAGAAAAACTTGTATTAAGATTTTCAGTCTGTTAATGTTTTGTAACATTATTGTAGCCAATTTGAGTCAATTTTGTTATACAATAAAGTTGAATTCTTTTTTATTGACTTTATTTTATTTTCATGTTTATTAAATTTCTACAAATTGAATTTAAAATTTATTTAAAAATACGTAATTTACCAACTTATTGGAAAGCACTTATAAAATATTAAAATTAGTGTTAAAACACAAGCCGCCATTTTGTGGCTGTTAAGGGAAATAATTTCATGTTTAATACATTTCTGGTTAGTGGATTTATTAACAACTATCAACATAAATTCCATGATATGTTTGTTTAGAGTAATCTCGGGTGTTTTAGACAATTACCAAGAAATTATGTTTTATTTTTTTGTAGATATCTCGGTTTCCCTTTAACATACAAACATAAATTTAAAAAAAGAAAGAAAAGACATTTTATTTTTCGTTAAAAGAAGAAAATCGTTTACTTTTTGTAAATATTTTGAAATTTTAATGATTTGTGCAATAATCGACATACGAAATTTTATAATACCGCCATTTTTAAAATGTACAAAATAAAGTCTTGGTTGTCTGTTATACTATTAAAAGGTTACAATAATGCAAATACCAAACATTCCACCCAATTTCTTTTCTACTACCAAAGATATAATGATGGCCGACAGCAGGAAATGAAGCTTTTCTAAACCTGTTTGTATATAAATTTTATTTCTAATATTTTGCTCTAAAATCAACTTCCAAAATATTGTCGTTCAATTTTTAAACATTCTGTATATAACTGATTCCAGTAAAAACAATTAGTCAGTTTTTTTTTAATTATTTTATTTCCATTCATTAACTCTGATACGTACATATTGTGTTTTATAATTAAATTGTCAAACAATGGTTTTATTAAGCCAATTATTTTGTTTAAATAATAAACAAGATACACGATATGGCAACACGCGTTGGTATTTAACAACTAATGACGTCATTAACTCTAATAATGGGATTTTGTGAATTTATATCATGTTTAATATATGAATATAACGCTACAATTTTATGTTTTCTCTGTTTTCCACTTTAAGGTCTTATCAAAACCTAATTAATTCCTAACTATGCTCGTGTGTTAAATGTAAGCTAAGTGTTGTAACTACATCTAAACTATGAACTAGATGCTTTAAATTATTCATTTAATAATAGTTCATGATTCTGACCCGATTTAAAAATTACAATTACTCAAGGCTTCTTTAATCCTTGGAAATCTAAGTTTTGAGGAACGATAGTGATCCTGAAATAATACTAACAACGATGAAACTGTCCCTAGTAACTCGAAAGAATCATTTGCAACTCAACCATCCAGATTTACAATTTAAGAACTTCAAAATAAGGTTAAAAGAAGAGGGTAGTGTCTTAATGCAAATAAATGTGATACACTAGTGACGGTTAAGAATGAAGGATAAAGCACTGTTAGTTGCTCAAGCTTTTGCAAAAACCCATATAAAACTAAATGTAAGAGCTTCAATTAAGCTTAAAATCTCAAGAAGATCTTTACAGAAGCTTGAGCGTTGTCTTGATTTTAAGCTCTATCCCCTAAGACATTTTCATAGATTGTTAGAGGGTTACCCAGATCACTGATAGATTTTTGGGGAATTGTGTCAAACGAATAGACGAAATGAAGTTTTTGCTTCAAATTAAGTGGAACTATAAAATGGCACAACTGCGTTTACTATTCACTGGATAACCTTACAAGAGTCAAATTCTATCCTAGCCTGACCTGCGATGGTGTTCTTGGCTCGGTATTTACTGATAAAACAGTCAATGGTAATATGTTTTAAATAACACTGTTACCCCTCAAATCAGACAATACTGTGGCAGTAATGCGGTGTTTCAGGGATATGATGCCCTACTCCACTATATCATTCTGTCCGTGCATTAGTGCATCCAGTATTCCCCGGTAAATGGTGTAATATTTGCCTCCATGATCACCTGATTTTGACTCTCATGGATGCTTTCATCTGAGAATTTGTCAAAGAGTGTTTTCTCGGAAGCTTAAACAACATGAAAAATTTCATCTAAGACACTTTTTCAGAAATCGAAAATGACAAAGATCTTTGCCGTTATGTAACAGATCTCTGTTCAAGAAAGGCTGCAATATTAGGTCGTCAGTTTGAACATCGACAAAGTAAAGTTGTTTCCCACTTCATTTTATTTATTTATTACAATTTTAGATAATCGTTATTATAATTAAATTATAAAAATAATTAAACGTTGTTATAAATGTTTATTACATCGGAAATGAAAATAATAAAAAAATTTTTTAGATGAGTGAATGCGAAAATGTATGCAAGGTTTTTCCACGGTTTATTTATTTGAGTGGCTTAACTGACGAAAAGACATAACTAGTGTACTCTTTGTACAATGCAAATGTTTGATGGTTAGTTTTGGTATTGAGGAGAAAGAGAAATATTGTTTCACTGTTACCCTCATTGGCTCTTACGAGTATTGCAATCTCGAGGAGCCTAGCTGGATCCTACACCTTTATTACTATCACCATCTTTCCTATCTGGTGTCACTTCACCAACTCTTGTACTATTTGATACAATGCAATTGTTTGATGGTTAGTTTTGGTATTGAGGAGAGAGAGAAATAATGTTTAACTGTTACCCTCATTGGCTCTTACGAGTATTGCAATCTCGAGGAGCCTAGCTGGATCTACACTTTTATTACTATCACCATCTTTCCTATCTGGTGTCACTTCACCAACTCTTGTACTATTTGATACAATGCAGTTGTTTGATGGTTAGTTTTGGTTTTGAAGAGAGAGAGAGAGAGAGAGAGAGAGAGAGAGAGAGAGAGAGAGAGAGAGAGAGAGAGAGAGAGAGAGAGAGAGAGAGAGAGAGAGAGAGAGAGAGAGAGAGAGGGGGGGGGGAATAATGTTTCACTGTTACCCTCATTGGCTCTTACGAGTATTGCAATCTCGAGGTACCTAGCTGGATCTACACCTTTATTACTATCACCATCTTTCCTATCTGGTGTCACTTCACCAACTCTTGTACTCTTTGATACAATGCAATTGTTTGATGGTTAGTTTTGCTTTTGAGGAGAAAGAGAAATATTGTTTCACTGTTACCCTCATTGGCTCTTACGAGTATTGCAATCTCGAGGTACCTAGCTAGGTCTACACTTTTATTACTATCACCATCATTCCTATCTGGTGTCACTTCACCAACTCTTGTACTCTTTGATACAATGCCATTGTTTGATGGTTAATTTTGGTATTGAGGAGAGAGAGAGAGAGAGAAATATTGTTTCACGGTTACCCTCATTGGCTCTTACGAGTATTGCAATCTCGAGGTACCTAGCTAGGTCTACACTTTTATTACTATCACCATCATTCCTATCTGGTGTCACTTCACCAACTCTTGTACTCTTTGATACAATGCAATTGTTTATTGGTTAGTTTTGGTCTTGAGGAGAGAGAGAGAAATAATGTTTCACTGTTAGCCTCATTGGTTCTTACTAGTATTGCAATCTCGAGGTACCTATCTGGATCTACACTTTCATTACTTTCACCATCTTTCCTATCTGGTGTCACTTCACCAACTCTTGTACTCTTTGATACAATGCAATTGTTTGATGGTTAGTTTTGGTTTTGAGGAGAAAGAGAAATAATGTTTCACTGTTACCCTCATTGGCTCTTACGAGTATTGCAATCTCGAGGAGCCTAGCTGGATCCTACACCTTTATTACTATCACCATCTTTCCTATCTGGTGTCACTTCACCAACTCTTGTACTTTTCGTACCCGACGCTAATGATGTATTCGTGGACTAGAGGTTCTTTATTAAATGACAATCTCTTTTTTTACGGCGATGATGGATGAGGGATGTTTCGCCTTTAAATAATAAGGGGGAAATAGTCACTGTTGTGTTGAACATTCTATGGAAACCGATTATTGTAAATTGTAACTAGTTTTTGCTCTGTACCTCCTATCCTATTATATGTCATTGAATAATTTACAAATGTGATCTTATTTATAATAATTATTTGTTGTTGATAAGTTTTACAATAACATTTTAAAATACTCTAAAAAGATCATAATTACCAGACGGAAATAAATTTTAAAAAGTTCATTTTTACACTTCCATTTTATGACTGCCTATTTCAGCTGCCACTTCACAATACTTTATGTGCCACTTCAACTTAGAGGTCAGCACACTTCAAGGTAAAGTAGTAAAATTTATTACCCAGTGCTACGCTAATCGGTAGACTATTTTATATTTTTAATGTTACTATAAAGTTTACTAATTAAATGCAATCTTATGGTGGCTTCTATTATCCTTCAGTTTTGCTTAGTACGAAATATATTCTGTCCCTATGATGTCTCACAAAATATATGTATTGGTTAAATTGTAGTTTTGTGACATTTAGAAATTAAAAACATATAAATCAACTCATGTTTTCGAGTGATTGACCTTAAACAACGCCAATATTATTCTAGTAACTTAGGCTTGTGTTGGAAATTAAAACTATTAAAATTAAAATTTCTTACCTTGTTTCCGTCAAGTGACCTCTTTTTTGTATAAGTGACGCGTTTCGGAACTATTATCCCATCTTCAGACACAACATAAATAAATTACTCAACCGAGGTCGTCAAACACTAAAATTATTTACACCAAACACACATATCACATTAAAAGTATGTTTAGGTGTACAACTTCTGGCTACCTGACGGCAAAAGAGGTCACTTGAAGAAACAATTTAAGAAACTTTATTTTAACTAATAGTGAACTGGATACTGAAAATGAATCCATTAAAGTCATTAACCCAAGAAAAGCCTAACCTAGGCTTGGCTTAAACACTCAAAATAACAATGACTGAATACAATAATAATCAGAAAAATACACAATTTTTTGTCTTGGGTTAGTAGTTTTAGTTTAGTTTCCAACTTAACAAAAGGCTACTATACTATCTTAGTGTCTTTCGGTTTATAGCACATTCTATGTTTATAACAGAGTTGATTTATACTCCCGAAACGTCGTGTATTTGTTTTTACATATACAAAATATACCGATTAAATAAAAACAAAATGATGTGCGACAAAGGGAACCTACATTTGTTTTATTTATACATGGTTGTTTCAAATACATAATCTCTATATTATGTAATGATATATTCATAACACCAATAAACATATGTTAACTGTGTGCATGACGTAAATAAACACAGAGGCTTGAATTTAAGGTAAGAGTTGTTAAAAGATAAGAATAAAATATGCACCTTTATTCGAAAACAATAGAAGCAACGTAATAAATTGGTCTATTGTTTGCATATAAAAGCACCTTATATTATCAAAATTTAAAGTTTAGTAGTATTAATCTTATCCATAGACAATGTTGTGTAAATAAAAATTATATTGTGGGCCCGACGAGAGATGAAGTGAAGAAAGGAAAACTTCCCCTCTCTAGTAGAACCAGGCTTCCTTTTCCATGATAACCCCACTACTATCCATTGTCTCTGAGTTTTCTATTCATTTGACTCAAACAAATCAATGTATGCGTTGTAACCTAAATAAATCAATCTATTTTGGTTATCAGATAGTGAACTGATGGTTTTGGCGGGGTTAAAATACCACCTGTAGAATGACACATTTCGTATAGTAAGTCAGTACAGTAGAATCAACCCCTCGCAGTATAAATTATGTTTTAATGGATGAAAACGTTTAATGTAGTTTGGTATGTTTTGTGACTTTTAGATTTGGTTTGAAAAATGGGTTAAGAGATTGTGACCCCAAGTACGGCGCTTTTAGCCTGTTCAGTAATTGATCACCTATGTGGTAATATAATAAACTACTGTATTTTCGCGTTTACATGAACAAAAGTAGCTTGTATTTATTTACTGCTGTTCAACCTCAATTTTAGCCTTATCAATAGCAAGATGTACACGTTCAGTTGATGTCCCTAGTGCTTCCTGAGATTGAGGAGTGGATCGAGTGAAGTTAAGATTAACCCCATCATCTACACGTCTTAGTTTATTTTACTCCTTGAGTCTACTTCGATGAGTTCCCCTAGGTTAATTTTATTTTATATAAATTATTTATTGCCATTATGTGCCTAAGTCAACCCAGTATACATTATAAAGAGTAACAGCTGTTACACCTGTTTTCTAAATTATGTACATCAATACTTCTTGACCTCGGTTAGACCCTAACGAGCCTTGTAGAAGAGTAAATATAAAACAGTTTCCACATGTCAATGTCTCGATCCTACATGTGAACTAGCCTCCACTTATCGCCTTCACTTGAATACTTCGTCGGTGTTGGTGACTTGGCTAACTATAAGACTATCACATGGTTTGAAATGCCATTGTTAACAGTAGCTTTCCTTGTAGATAGATTAGGTTGGCACTATTGCTTGAAGAATTAACATCTGTTTAGTTAATACCTAATACGATCAACAAGCAAATGTTTCAAATGGCTATCGTTTCAAAGCATTTATTCGATTTTTGTGAATTTCAAAAGGGTTTTACATAAGCATTTTTTACTGTCTTCTATAAAAAATTTCACGTTCTTATCTTAATTGCTATGGACACTTCGTGTTTATTAATTACAGATAACGAAAAGAGGCAGATTTCATGGCTAAAATAACTTTTTTGGTTACCTTATGCAATTAAAATGTGAATATCAGACACAATGCTTACATTTACCACCGTAATCTGTACTAAGTACACTGGATAAGTCAAATATTACATTATTATATTTTCGCTTACATTTTAAAGACGATCTGTCTTTATACATATTTTATTAGCCATATTAGTTCACAAGCGGTTTACAATATATTGTTTCAACTCTTTTAAGAAAGCTGATATTAAATATTGTACTTCACTTTATTAAAATCCCAACGGACTGGTAACGTCTCCATTCAGCATTTCTCTTTTTTTTTAGTTCTTATTTATGGATTTCATTCTTTTAGAGATAAGAGAAATTACGTTATCAATAATTAAACCTACTTGGAACAATAAACGAATTCACCTTATAAGAGATCGGCAAAATGAAATACCATAACTTAGGCACAATAATTAATAAGATTTTTTATGTTAAAAGGAATTAAAGAAAATCTTTAGATAGAATTAAACTCGAACACAAGATCTCACAAAAATTACGTTTACTTAAACGTGTTTCAACGACAAAGTCGCCATTCTCAGTGATACATGAGCCACGATAACTAAACTATCTCATGTAACACTGAGGATGGCGACTTTGTAGTTGATACGCTTTTCATTAGGTAAACGTAATTTTTGGGAGATCTTGTGTTCGAGTTTAATTTTATTTAATATTATCTCACAAGTCAAGCTCAATATTTATTTAAAGATTATCTTTTTTTTCTTTCAAAGACATCTACTCTAAAATGTGAGTTTAAGAAAAATTCCCAAATCGTTCTAAAATATGACCACCTTTTCGATTTTTTCACCTATGGCATAACTATCCTTAATAAGTATATTTGTGAAAGTAAATATATGATCCAAAATCACTGCACACAATTTTCTCAAAACAAGTAAATACTAACCACATTTAATGATCACCACTTATTATTAGTTAGGTAAGTGTTAATCTTATATAATGCTTTAAAGGTGCTTTGATTGTGTTATAAATACTTTCTCACAAAGGTCCAATTTTAATGGCGGCGGTCTAAAGTTCGTTTCGTTTTTTACCAATCACTCTTCAACCGTAACATTATTTTACTTGCAATATTTCACACGAGTTGGGTATATTAAATATTAGGTTAGGTTAGATTAGGGTAGGTTAGGTTAGGTTAGGTTAGGTTAGATTAGGGTAGGTTAGGTTATGTTAGGTTAGGTTAGGTTAGGTTAGGTTAGGTTAGGGTGGGTTAATTTGGGTAGGTTAGGTTAGGTTAGATTAGGTAATTAAAACTAAACTAAAACTTGAATTAAATCTGTATAGCCGTTTTTCAAAAATTACGTATTTTAAACGCAATGGCTGATTTATTGTTTTCCCCGCATAACTCATTAACTGGTATTTTTATAAAGATGCCAAACGATACGTTTTATTTGGGTCCTTAGTAAATGCACATGAGCGAAAATTTAGCAAAATCATTACAACCTATTTTGATGAAATGATAATTTTATGTTTTATGTTTATGGCAGCTAAAACTTTTTTTTTACCGAGATATCTAAAAATACTAAAATGACTTTGGTTTTACCAACCATTTAAGAAATCTTGTAGTATCAAATTTGTATTCCATATTCTCCATGTCAATGTAAAATGTAGGAAATTTTTTTTTTCGAAATTTTATAAATTAAGAGTTATTTTGTAAAGATACTAGTTTAGTTTTGAACGATCAGTAGAATATTTCAAAAATGTTCCTCTCCTTCAACTTTTGTCTAGGTTCAATGTACACAGAGTTCCATATCCCTTCCAAACTTTCTAAATGAAGTTTATAATGTAAGTAACGAAAAATGTATAAATTTTCGTTTTTTGTTAATATTTTTCCTTAGTCCTTAACTGGCGAAACCATGGTCGGAAAGGCTCAATAAAATTGTTGAATTTTAATAAATGCTATGTGTTTCTTTCTATTTGATAAAAATTGGTTTGGGCCTTAGAGCACAAACCAGTTTGTAAACTTCTCCGTCATCATTGGTGTCCTTAAAAAAATTACTAAAAACCAAAATTATTATTCTGTTCATTCTATTTAGTAGGCTAAATTTAAAAGAAATAAGTATTTTTTCTTCTCTTAAATGTTGAAATAAAAAAAAAGTAAAAAGTTATTCTTATGTTTTTTAGATTGGAATGTCAGAATGGGAAATGCGTAGGCTTAATCCTTGAGGCGTAGTATTGGATGGGGGTAGAAGGATTATAAATAATTTGTCTGAAATAACTGATAAAGGGGAAGGTTTTAAGTGAGGCTCCGAGAAATAAGGGTTATATAAATATATTCCTTTATTTATTGTCTATATCTTAGGAAAATCCATCAATTCCGATTCGTTCTAAAAATTATTATTTTATATTAAAAGCTCTAAGAAATTTCTGCGCCAATATCGTATTTTTTTTACTATACGGACGACTTTAGTGACAGGTGTCAAATTAAACAGTATTACCAGCAGATTTGCGCGAAAATTATTCATTTTTCTTGAAACAACTTATTTTTAATAAATTTATCATTTAAATAACACGATTATCACGCGTTTTATTTTGTTGTTTTGTTTGAGAATTTAAAACAGCTGTTTTAAATTATTTTTAGGTTAACTTATACAGTCCTTACTTAATTTGTGGTGATTCACACTGTTGTGTTGTGATTATTGTTTACATTTTGCAAAACTAAACAGTTTAATGGTTAATGTGTAACAATTGGGTCTGAATTTTTTATATCGCAAAGTTAACGACTTAACTGTACATACATATAGTGCTTTCTTTATTTGATTGCTTACATCTCGCATAAGTTAACGGTTTATATGGCTTATTGTTAATTCGTTACAATTCCGTGTGAGCTTAGATATTCTAAGTTTTACTCGGTAATATCACTGACCGTGGAAACCTTCGAACTTCTTACTGGTCGACGAGAACATGTCAATGATAGAAATGGAAGGGCACTGAATCGTGGATTAAACCAACTGGTTCAACTTATTGTTACCAACATGAACCTCAGTCCTCGACACTATTTAAATTTGTACTTTCATTTGTTATAACAATCCATATTTTGATGTAGGTAATTTCTCTGATGAATGTAGATATCGCAGTGCTTTGATGTTTCATCGTGAGACTGGCAGAACATCACTGTGTTGTAAGGATAGATATTCCTCAAGTCTATCCATACTTCTAATTACAAGTGACGTCATGTTCAAAATATTATCTGTAAGTTATCAGGAGTTACGACAACGCACTGGCCTTCGTTTATTTGTAACCGAGGTTGAAATGCTTTCTGGTGTGAGTCGTTACTGTTTTAGAATTCATCGTCTCGATTACCACAAAATAAGCACCTTAGAAACGCGTCCCAGTGTTGTGCCAAACACTGATGAGACCAATAATCATAGATGAACATCCTGCAAACAGAGGAGTGAAACGTGACACATTTTGTAATTATTCAAAATTCTTAACTGGAAACGAACGGTAGTTACTAATTCAAAAAAAGACAAAATCCTCTAAAAACTTCCTCTACATAAATCGTAAACAAGTAAGAAATAAACAATAAAGAAAGTAAGTTTAAACTATATTTTCTGAAACATTGAGAATAATTCACATAATTTGAAAAGTAATATTGAGACAATTTTCGCCAATCAGGTGATTGCAATAGTTTAATTAAAAGACATATTTATACTTTTCTAAAATCGTATGTGATTGGTATAAAAACCAATGTAGAATTTTTGTGTGGCTATATCCGTTTCAGGAGTCCAAAAAAGTGTTTTTGAAATGATGTTAACGTCAATTCTTAAATCCTAACACCTCTGTTTATGGAATTATGAAATGAAAGACCATAAAACCGACTTGATATGATTGTTTTGAAGCCGAATTATGTAAGAATACAAGTAAGATATTATTTTTTACGAGGAAAGTAATAAGAAATGAAAACTTTCAGGACCCATCGTTAAAATTATTTATATTTATTTTAAAGTTGAGATAGTTTTCTTGCAACTACTCCTGAACTGTGTCGCACATTCATTGAATTAATTAATTCATTCCTATCTTCCTAACATACTCTTTACTGGAAGAACTCATGATTACAACTGATAAACTGCTTGGAAAAATATCTCCTACAGATCGTATCGCTTTGGTGTGTAGCAAAATTATCTTAAGACATAAGTCGCGCGTCGCAATAAACATCGATTACTCCGAGTTCATTGATTCAAAACCGCGTTTACACGATGTCACCTAATTTAAAAGTTGAGCTAGAATAAAATAAATGTAATATATTTTAATCTAATACTACCACAACTTTATAAAACGGTAATAAGTTGAAGCAAAATTAATGTTAATTAATGATCCTAATTTGAAGGCGATTAGAACGAATGTTTTCCATTATAACAACTACAAAATAAACGTACTAAAATTATAATATATTTTTAATGAATTATGTTTCTTTTAAATATTATTTTCTCAGCTGTACTTAAAACTAAGATAGTTATTTGATGGGTCAAAAAATCGAGTTAACCTCTAAAACACAAATGTTATAATTTAGTACCGATTATAATTTAGTATGTAAGCATATTTCTACTGTGACATGATACGCTTTCAAATTTTTGCTGTAACTATCATAAAAAACACAAAATTAATTATGGTTTACTCGAAATTATCTTCAACGATTTTAATTACTATTTTATTCAGTGTTTGTTCTAGGACACAAACAAAACGTATTGGTCGCCTCTCTCCTGAAATCCCCATACGTGAGTTATCGTTAAACAAAAGTGTTATAAAATACGTAATTTCTCAAAATCGGCTGGTACGATTTCGTTCAAATTTCAGTAAAACATGAAGTTTAAATCCGCATAGAAAATCCCAAAGTAAAAGATATTACGGTTGAGGAATAATTGGCAAAATATAAAAAAGGATCTAGACAGCTTCATCAAAAGGATAAGTTTAATCAAATACGAATTACGCTTAAGACGCAAGCAAAGAATTTTAATACCTTTAATTAAATATGTAATTATTTTCTCAAAGACGGTGACCTTGGTTTATTTTAATTTTTTTTTATTTGCAACTACGGAAATTACATTTTTAATAACGATTAGTCGTCTCTTTCAACTTCCCTATTAGGTCTCTCTTGATCAACTCTTGTTTTTTTTCAGAATCTGACTGTACTAGAGTATTCAAGAGCCATTATCAGTATTTTATAATCTCTTTTTTATTTTGTCGCAATTATTTTCAATTTTAAACAACAAAAAATAGAAAAAAACAAAACGAAAGCAAATTAACATATTGCTATAACATGGGCAATCTCTAATATTATAAAAGTTGAGGCTTTCATTATATGCAAACCAAGTGTTCAACACTTTTCAATTAAACTTGACAAAAGAACAAAAATTACGTGCCTCCTATAGTGACACAACAGTCAAGTTATTGATTACTTGTCACGGTTATTAAATCTGGTTTACTGTTGATGAAAACGATGGCTTTATATTGTTTTTGTTCATCACCCGTCATTCGTCCGTCATGGGATTTCATCAGTTACACAACACGACATAAAAGTTAAATTTACGTTTGTTTTCGTTGCATTTTTTTCCTTTGAGAAATCTAGGAAATGACCACGCTCGATTACCATCTATATCCGTAAAAATTTTAAATAGCACTCTATGACCTTGTAAGTACAGATATATAGACGTACGTAAATAACAGAACGAGTTTAATGTTTAGGTTTGAAAATCTGATCAATGGCTTTATTTTTAAGAATTATAACTCTAGCGATTATTTGTCAGGTAAGTAAAAGTGTGGTTTTACAAGCTAACATGTTAGTATAGAGAAACTTAACGTTTAAAAATTAATACCAAGTTTTATGCGTATATATCCGCTTTGGCGTACACTGAGTAAAAAAAGTGTTTTTAGAATGTCTTACATATCAGAGTGATTCAAAATTATGTTAAAACAAAGAAAAAAGTTGCTATAAAGGTATCTCCTAAAGTGGTTAGTTTGCTGTTTATCTGTCTGTATGTGCTTTTTAGTAAATATTTTGTATCTAAAAAACCAAGTAAGTTACAAACTCCAAATTTAGGGTCATTACTGATGTTTCTAGTGTTAATGACCACAAAAAAAATTATCAAATATAAATTATAATTTTCAAAATGGCGGCCGTTAACTTACTTGATTTCTTAGATACAAAATATTTACTAAAAAATACATACAGACAGATAGACAGCAAACTAACCACTTTAGGAGATACCTTTTTTTCTCTGTTTTTGCATGTTTAATCATGTACAAAATTTTTGTATCATAATTTTGAATCACGCCGTATAACATTTATTTTCCCCAGTTAAAAAACCACATACCCAAAAGTGGAGATTTGTAACGGACTACATAACAACCATTTTTAATATTCACCATATTATAGAATGAAACATTCTGAATTTAATGGTGAAAACCATAGGTCGCTAAGTCAAACCATTGTTGAGATATAGCTTGCGAAGCGAACAAAGAATTTACATGATTATCGCTGAAAAACTTGTGGGACTTTATTCATTTAAAAATTCTATCTCCTAAAATTTTTGTGATATTACGATGAAACTTGGAATACATATCAAAAATATTTTACTCTTTTTATAAAAAAGTTACCGATTATCAAAAATAATATTATCTTAATCCGGACTGAATGATAATTGACGATATTTAGATATTTTTGAAACATTACCATAATATTTGTATGCACTTCTTATATGTGATGATCAAAAATTTCATGTTGTGTTTATGGAGGATATATCCGTTTTGAAGTCACCCGAGTCCAAAAAATAAGTTTCAAAATTGTGTCTGTCTATCGTATGTTTGTCTCTGGTTTGTTGATAAAGTAATATGTGAGGATATTTTTGAAATATCTCGGGTGCTTTAGATCAACTTTTCAATATTTCAACATTTATGATTGGCCATAAGAAAAAACTTTAAATAAGCTATAACGATTCAAACAATACCGGAAAAAAAATCTCTCAGGTTTGTTAATTTCTCAGACGTAATTTCTCAAAATCGGCTCCACCGCTTTCGGTAAAATTTTATTGAAATATGAAAATGAATGTCCAAAACCGTTTGCAATATTCCAAGTAAAGAAAAAAATTAACCTTGATCGGCGTGATTAAATAAATTCGATTTTAATAAACTACGATTTACGATAAAATCGTTTTTCACACAAGGGAAGTGAGTAGGCCAATAAACAATTATTACAATGCAAACAAAATATATATTTAAACAAATATTTTTTTCCAAAGACGTCTATTGTTTGGGAGTAGGGAAGGGGAGAATGAAAATCGAGTGTTTTAATATGATCTTGTTTCGAAAATAAATCAAATTCTTCCCAATGAAAAATGTATTTAAAAAAGACAAGGACTAGACTAGTTGAACGGTTCAAAAAGACGAGTTGCAAATTAACGGCTAGTTGCTGGTAAGAATCTATTGCACAGTGAGAGAAAATTGCATATGATTGTTAATTTATTGTTTTGTTGACTTTGACGTTTTTACTCTTCTTTCTATTAACTGGATTGTTGAAAGAAAAATAAATTCGCTGTAGAAATTGAAAATGAGATAAAATTTTGTTTTTAATTATATTTATGTTCAGTGTTGACGTGATTAATTTGTTTGACCAAAATAGGAGAATGTAAATATATATATATATATATATATATATATATATATATATATATAAATTTATTATTTATCATTTTCCCCCACAATTCCTGAAATGTATTATTTTTTGATTTGCTATTTTTCCACACGTGTTGGGACCATTGATGTTCAGATTTCACTAACCAATTGAAGGAACACCCCTATATTATTCCAGATTGTTTGTTGTTTATCGATATCTCACAAACTGACATTTTTCAAGAAATGACGACCAATATGTTTTCCTTAAGTCCTTCAAGGACACACTTGAGTAAATTTTGGTCAAAATTGATACAGCCTGTTTTTAGAATTCTTTTTTCATAGTATTTTCCTCTAAATTTTTAGTAATAAAACAAAAATTCAAAAATTCCCGAGATATTTTAAAAAAATTGCTTTTGCATTTTCCAATTATATAAGAGAATTAGAGAGTATGGATAAAATGGAAAATGAAATTATTTAGACAGCTCTTAACGAAGAACCAGTGAACAAATAATATCGAGGAGAAATATTTAAAAAATAATAAAATATGGACATTTTTATCAACATTAAGTAAAAGTTTCAGTCCAAAATGTCCATTACACGAAACTATCAATAAATCACTTTTTTTTTTATTGGAGAAATATAGTGGAATTATTCTCAATTAAAATAACCTAATTTGGATTACATTAGTTTTTAAAATAACGTGTGTAAAATAAATGCTACAATTTTTAAAGGAAAATTATATCGTTAAAATAAATTGCGTAGAGTTAAATATAAAAAATATAAAAGAAATACGAAACAATGATATGCTCATGTGCAGCCTTTTACGTAATAATAACCATCTAACCAAAACCTGCAGGCTGTAGGACTGTAATCAAATTTGTAACTTCTCAAAATCTCTACACCGATTTTGTTTAGTACAATGTAGGATGCATTCGTTTTAGGAACTTTTATTCAAAGATGGAAATAAAAGAATTTTACGGTTTAAGAGTAATTATCAAAAAAATTAATAGCAATATTTAAATATTTATATATTTATTAAAAGACTGTACCTATAGTTCATTTTCACTATTTTGATTGGAAACTACTGTACTACGATTCTGTGACGTTTTCTTTGGTTAGTTTTTCGTTGGTTGTGTTAAAAAGTATGTGCAATGTTTTTAAACGGTTTTATTAACTATAACTTTATCTATTTTCAGGTAATAATGGCGGCTGAAACGGTTGAACAATCGTCAAATCCTACCCCTGACAGCCGACAGATGGACCTGGGAGCAATTTTACAACCTTTTTTAACTATCTTAAACAGCCTTCCTGGTAATTTGACAGGAGGTCTAGGGAGGAAATAGTACACAAATATTTTATAGGTTGCACTATGTAAATTGGTCAAGGTTATAATAACCTACTACTTAGTTTGTTATAAATGTGATAAAAATATATTTAATAGGTATTAGAATAGGTGTATCTTGTTCATTAAATACCCATTGTTACATCATGTATGATTACTTGCATTTTATATCTGCTCTATGAACGTGGCAGCGTTCCGGCGCAGTCAAGTTGCACAAACTTTCTCACTCACCCATCTCCAAAACTAATGGTCACCAAAAAGTAATTTTAATAGTTTTCAATCAAAAAGTGAAAAAGGAACACTGGACGCCATCTTTGAAATATAATTACATAGGTTATTAATTAACTTACTTTGTTCGTGTCATAACACGTAAATCAAATTGGATTAAAATCGAGGTTGAACTGACGGCGGTAAATTGTCATTTTTCTTTCTGTTAATTATTCCCAAACGAAGTTTTCTTCCTTAATTGCCACATTACACTAAAATTTAAACAAAATATGTAGAACTGATGTTGAGAAATTAAAGGTTTTATAACAGCTCAAATTGGATTTTAAAGATAACTCACAAACCAATAGCCTATTTTTAAAAAAATGAGTCTAGAGACCAATATTTGTTCAAAATGGTTACATTTGAATTTGACACCATCTCAATTTTGTATTCTGTTCTATCGTCAACTAGACCTAAATTTTGATTTATCAATTTTTGTTTAAAGTACCGAAATATAGTCAAAATATTCCAATATACAGTCGACTCTCGCTAACTCGAACCTCGATAACTCGAAATCTTCGATATTTTGATTTATTTTCAATCCCCTTGGAAAAACCTGTCTAAGTCGAAAAAATAACAATGCATAACTCGAATTAATTTTACGGTTATATTTTACCTCTATAAGTCGAAGTTCAGTAGATAAGTCGAATTCAATTGGCACTTTACCTCCACAAGTCGAAGTTTACCTATATATCTCGAGCAACGATGAGGATGCTCCTTCTGACGAAGAAAACGAGGAAGAGGAGCCAGCAGACATTATACCTAAAATATTGATGCAGTTAAAATCTTAGTTTTTAGAGGGAATAAAGTACAGTACAGTACACTATTCTTTACCTCTGTAACTCGAATTTTTATTTGGTTTATCTCTATATCTCGTTACCTCTTTAAGTCGAATTTAGTTAAGATTGATCTCTATAACTCGAACTATGCCTAAGTCGAACTACACGTAACTCGAAGAAAAATTGTAATCCCATGAATTTCGAGTTAGCGAGAGTCGACTGTAACAAACTTTATTCAAATCAGTTCTCGGGCTTAGGCTTTATATACCACTATCTCAAAACTGATAAATCACCCAAAAACTTTACTTCAATATTTGACCCATCAAATAACTTAACATATACTAACAGTATACAAAATTAATGTTCACTTTAAACTTGTTAATTGTCTACATTTTGGGTTATTTTGTTACATTTTTCTACTATACACGTTCAAAGATCTTCAATGTCTCGAACTTCAGATTTGTAAACTGTTGATTTTGTTTGTTCATTAAAAAATATTTAGATGTGTCAAATTTGGGGAAATTACCGTGAAATCAAATTATAAAGCCCATCGTTGTTGTTGTTGTTGAAGTCAGTACGTAAGCACGATAGCGGCCATAAAATTCAAGAAAATGAAATTTGATATAAAGGACTATATTGTGCTCATAAGAACTCTATTGAAATTCAGAACAATCTCAAAAATGCGACCATTTTAAACAGATATATATATATATATATATATATATATATATATATGTATGTATTATGTGTTAGGCCTATTCAACTTAATTCTATAACAATTTGCAGATTTATATTTTACATGTAATGGTACCAACTCCTATCTCTGTACAATAACACATACCGAAATAATTTTTTTTTTTTTAATTAGTTACAAACATTGACTTCTCAAGAAAACGTGATATTGGTCTAGTTAGGAGATTTGGCAAGAACGAGAGAGAAGCGAGTGAAGACTTCTTATCATTTTCGATGCTTATCAAATGTTGAGCTTGACTTATGAGAAAAACTATACAGTATAACAAACACACAGAACACAATTCTCCAACCAGCTACACCAACCAAACCACAACAGTGTATCACTGAAGAGGACGACCTTGTCTTTGAAACGCGTCTGATACTTAGGCGTATTTTTTTTATGAGAATTGTGTTCTGTGTGTTTGTTATACTGTATCTTCGATGCTCTATAGGACCTACCCAATGTCAAGACATACACAAAGACGAAGTTTAGAAGACCTACAGTACGTAACAACTGTTTCAGGACTCCAACCAATATAATTTATCATTCCCAACAAGTCTCAAGAAACAAATTTAAAGGATCTGCTTGCATTGTATTGAAGGATGGGGTTGGGTCATTACTATGATAACAAGTACCCGTAAACTTGTGTTTCTCAAGTTAGTTAATTACAATTACAAATTTACAAATTAACCAATTCTTTAAATCTACACATATTTAAAGAAAGTAAAGATAAAAAGGGAATGGAAGTACAGAAATTGTATTTCCAGGGCAACAAATTTATCGTATAATTGAATCAATTCATTTGCGTCACGCCAAGCAGTCCAATAATTGCATTGCTCCAGTATTTGTTCTATTGAGCTGCTCCTTTTTTTGTAACTATTTAAATTAAATGTTAAAACACACGTTTTAATTTAGTTTTACTCTTTGTGGATGTAAAGTCCATTGGATCCTGAAAAGTATTACAGCTTCAAAACAAACATAACTTTGGTGAGATTAAAGTTTATTTTTCTTTGGATGAGTGGTTTATGAATTTACGTTCTGACATCGACGTATTATAGAGGAAATTAAGGTAAAAAAATAAAAGTCGTGTTGTTTCTCATTCGGTTTTGTTACCTAAGTTTAATTTTTTTATTTTTTTTTTTTAGAATGACCTGTCTGTATAGTCATCTGTATAGTGCACTACAGATCAGATTTTATAAATGACCCTATTTCGGTTATACCTCTTTATATACCTCTTTATTATACCAAAAATTTGAAGATACGTAATATAATAAAATCGGACAACTAACGGAGGCTGACTACGGCCTCGGTAATCCTTAGGGATAATAGCTGGAATCTACTCCTTTTTCTCATATAATCTTGAGACAATTTTTTCTTTTTCTGCTTTCCTATTAAAGCTCTCTTGAGCAACTCTTGATGTCTTCTGACCCTGGCAATATTAAAGTATAATTGGGTTATGGGTTTTTATTTTATGTTGTTTTCTTTATAAGGCCATGATAAGCGATAATTTTTTGTCGATAAATAAGACGAAGAAGCGGAAAACACACACAAAATTTAATTTTTCTCAACATCTGTTGAAACGAGTTTGATGAAATTTTGTTCAAGTGAGATTTCTAAGAACCCAAACAAAACGAATTGGTCGCCATCCCTCAGAAGACCAAAAACCGTACATTAGACGATTATAAAATAAATAACTTCTTAAAATCGGCTGACAGATTTAGTTAAAATTGTATATTTGATTATTAATTAGTAAAATGAGTAAAACTTGTTTTAAAAATTAGAAATTGAAATATATTACTGTTTCGGAATAAATTGAAAAAAAAAATATATATATATATACTGTATATATATTTTAATACTATTTACTCTAATAACGCGTTGTTTAAACAAAGAAAATTTATTAAAATATATATATTTAATTTTCATAATTATTGTCATTGGTTTTTGATTGACAATTACCGCATTCAGATATTTTGAGAGTATTCCTTTTGGTTCGTTTTGATTTATTTTGAGGTTAGAATTGTGAGAAAGTTTTCCACGGTTTATTTATTACTTCAATACCGATAAATAAATGTCTAGTTTGACTTGTGAGATAATATTAGATAGAATAAAATACGAACACAAGTTCTCACAAAAATTATTTCAACGACAAAGTCTCCATCCTCAGTGATACATGAGCTACAATAACTAACCTATAAAATAATAAACAATAAAAAAAAGTGAGTTAGTGAGGATGGCGACTTTATCGTTGAAAAGCGTTTTATTAAATAACGTAATTTTTGTTCGAATTTTATTCAATCTACTTCAATACCTACAAAACATAAAATAACCTATTTACTTTGTCATTTACAGTATATACAGGGTGATTCATAAATAAACGGAAAGAACATACTTTCAAGAAGTGTTCTTGTGGTAACAATAAATAAAAAAGTTCCTGTAAAGATAACACCGAAAATGCTTCTTTTCACTTCTGTCGGCAATTTTCTAAAAACAAAAAATTAACTTTGGAAATAGATCAGATATTGATTTCAGATTTGGCACACGTAATTTTTATACTATACTAAGGTTTATACTTGTAGCGAAAACGGAAACTACTTGTTATATTTTCAAATTGCAGCTGTTTGAATATTATTGACTTCTGTAACGTATTAAAGGTCATAGGATACCTACAAAATATTACAACTTTAATTTCTCAGTAAGGGTACGTTATTTTCTTTAACAATAAACAATTTTTCATTTGGAGTTTTAAATTTTTGAATCTTCACTCTAATAATGATTCATTTATTTATAAACTCTAAACAAATTTTCATAATTTGACAAAATTTTCATTTTAGGCTAGTCCTGAGTGTTTAATACAATAAACCAATAAATTAAATTTTTATTTTTGTAAATAAGTCTATTTTCCTATTATTTACATAAAAAATAATAATTACCATTTTCAAGGATAAAATAAAGAAAAAGCTTAAAGTTTCAAATATTTTAATAGTATATAAATATAGACTAATATTTAAAATATTTGAAAATATCAAACCTATATTTAAATGAGTTTTTATATTTAATTTTAAAAGTAGAATGAATTACATAAAATAATTTATTATTTTCTTTTACAGTCTACCGTTTATACTGTACTATTGTAAAATAATCTGTAAAGATTTTGTTGTAAATTTCGCCTTGTCCGAGAACACACTTTCAATAATGGCTGCCTCGTCCAACCTTCACTTGAAGGGTTTTTATGATCGCCGATAATACTGCAGATCAGCACAAAATATCGAAAAGCAGTAAACAGAATATGTAAAATATATCGTTATATTTTACTGTAAGTTGAAAACGATGATATCAGTTTAGCACTGCTACATACATTAAAAATAAATTACTGATAGAAAAATCACGGCGTAAAATTATTTAAAAACTTAATTTTCATATCACAAACATATGTAGTGAAACTCTATACAGGTACTTAATCCTAAACTGTGTAAGAATATTGCACAAGCTTTCTCAACCACAAAACGAAATATAAAACAACAAAAAGTAACAGTTAAGAAAAATGTTGGTGGCTGTCAATCAAAAAATGAAAACAAAACATGCACACCGTTTTTGAAAAATATTTACATAATTAAATAATGGCCTAAACTTGCTTCGCTAGATTAAAATAGCTCTCTAACATTAGCTGTTAAGGTTAGGTTAGGTTAGGTGAGGTTAGGTTAGGTTAGGTTAGGTTAGGTTAGGTTAGGTTAGGCTCATTTTGGTTTTATGTCAATTATTCCTGGAAAATAATATCTTTTTACTCGCAACAATGCACACAGGTTTCGATCATTACTATTTACATTTCACTAAAAATTTAATGAAATCGGTGTAGCCGAATTTGAGAAATTACGTACTTTATAGTACAAACCCATGAACGATTTTTTGTTATTCTTACCGATAACTATTACAACGATATTTCTAGAATTACGTTTTATTTCTTTAAGACTACACGTTAGTAAAATTTGATCGCAGTAGTTAAAACAGATTATTTTAAAAAATGTAAAGTTTGTAGTTTTTTTTAATTATTCTACTCCGACTTTTAAATTATATAAAAAAAATTAAAACATGAAGAAAAGTTCAGATAAATGGCTAAAATATACCAACATGTATTTCGTTAAAATCGATCCTCCCGTTAAGGCTGTAAAGCTCTACATGTGAAATCGTTTCAAAAAAACTACTTTTTGAACGCAGGGAACCTCAAAACTGATAAATCCGCAAAAACAGTTATTATACTACATATATTATGTGAAAAATAACAAGTATTACACACGCGGTTATTTCGAGTATTACTGGGAACAAGAAGAGAAAACAAAATTAAAAACGTACAGAAAGGAAGTACCGTAAAAATGTGGGAATAAATGAAGATGTTCGATGAGAAACTACGATGAGAAATATTATAAGAATCACCATCACGAGTCACTGTCGTGAGTATAGGTTTGACAATCCACAGAGAACCTAACCTAACCTAACCTAACCTAACCTAACCTAACCTAACCTAACCTAACCTAACCTAACCTAACCTAACCTAACCTAATCTAACCTAACCTAACCTAACCTAACCTAACCTAACCTAACCTAACCTAACCACAGAGAACCTAACTGGATCTTCACGTTTTCCATCGTCAGGTTTACTTTTTCATCTTTCCTCAGGTCCCCTTTAACCAACTCTTGTTCCCTTCCGACCCTAACGATATTAGAGTATTCTAAAATACTTTATTTTATAGTCTTTTCCTCCTTTGTTTTGTAAGGCGATGATAACCGAAAGATTTCCCTCCTTTAAACAACCAGAGGGAAATTATAAAATTATTGAAGATGATACACCTGAAAAACATGAATGTAATTAATGTTCCTTTGTATCGTCCATGGAGGGTGGTGGGATCGAGAGCTTAATTTAACTATTCAGACCCCTCCCCCTCTCTCTCCCACTCACCTCAACACATGTTACCCACTTTGTGGAACAAATGCTATTAACTCGTTTTATGAAAGCTTGTAGATTGCATTAATGTAACAACCAACTTAACTGTATTGGAAACTCGATGAGGTGAAATCATTTTAAATGGACTATATGAACAACAAAAAGTGTAATACTGTAGAAGACAGCTAAATTAGTACTTGAATATTAATAAATTGTGCAAAACTATTGCACAAACTTTCCCACTATGTTTCAAAACTAAATACTAACCAAAACTAACCGTCACCGAAAATGTAATTTTGGTAATTGTGAATCAAACATAAAAATTAATCATGGAATCTTGGTTTTGAAAAAAATATTTATATATTTAAATAAAGATTAAAACTTTCCTTGTGTTATAATGCGTCATCAGCCTCGCTTGTATTTCATTAGAATGAAAGTGGTTAAAGTTAGGTTAGGTTGTCAATTATTTCTGAACTGTAATAGTTTTACGTATATTATAGGTGTCTCATTTTCTGCCGTTGTACAATGGTAATAGGTTGTACAGGTTTCAATTTAATAATATTGATTTCCATAGTATTTTGATTAGATGGAGATTAATAACCAAATTAATAATCTCAAGCAAAGAAAATTAGTGGTTTCACAGTAGTTGAAACAAACTGCACGAACTTTCTCACTTCCATAACTCACTATAACTCACGAACTCACATTTTTGGAGAGATACGTTTCGTTTGGGTAATTAGACGATAAAATTTTGATAATATCGTAATTATATGTTTTTTTTATGGCAACTATACCCACATTTTTATTTAACAACACAAAAACCAAACATACTTCAAACTATAAACCAAATCCGATTAAAACCAGTTTGGGGTCCAGAACCGGTTTGGAACATCATTCCAAAACCACTGTTTTGACCCTCAGTGGACCTAAAATGTATTTCCAAGAAATTTGATATTGGTTTTTCAGCCTATCGTATAACCTATTCGTATTATATGTAGAAAGTAAAAATATTATACAGTCATAATCTTTTTAATGTATTAATCCTTTTCAAATGAAATCTTATTCAATTAAAAATGTAAACTTGTCATTTAGCAAAGAAAACTTCTTAAGAATATCTGGCAGCTAATTAAAGCATTAAAGATGTACAAGTTTAAAGTGGATTTTTCCTTATTAATGAAGATCTTTTCTAAAGACTACGAAAATGTAAGGAGTCAAGTGCCAATTAGCAAATACAGATTATTAATTACTAAATACTATAACAAAACAGTAATGCTAACCAATAATTACTGATTAATTCCTTCAGAATGAGTTATAACGATTAGAAAGAAAAAAAAGATTTTGTTCTAAATAAACTTTATATTTTAATAGACACAGATTCCAATGTTGAGAAACGTAGGGACTATAATGTTTTGTAATTGTGAATGATTAAAGTAACAATACTATGAAGTCAAAATTTAAAATGTAAAAATCTGTTCATAGATAAGACTTTTGTATTAAATACCTCTTATAGTTTGTTTTAATGACGTCAGTTATTAAACAGAACAATCGCGTGGACAGATTTTAATGAAATGTTATGTGGTAATATTTTAACATATCTTTAAGACATTGTTTTATAATTTGGGGGTAGATAACATAATAAAACAAAATATAGTGATTTTCTCAAAATAAGCACAAACGATTTCGATTAAATGTTGCTAAAGTGTAAAATATGATGTATTAGTCGTTATTTCTTTTAAAACGCCTGATCGATATTTATCAGTAAAAACACAAAATTGGGCGTTATAGGAATTGTAATTTCTCAAAATTTATTTACTGATTTATTTCATTTAGCGAAATATGAAGATTATAGAAGAAACACGTGAACAAATTCAAAGTAACATTCAAGGGGAAAAAAAAAAAAAAGAACACGATTTAAATCAAATACAACTTTCAGTGAAGAAGTATGTATGCAGAAGTCCAGCAATTTTAGATTCTTAATTAAATATATAAATATTTTTTGAACCGTAGTTAGTAGAGACGGGGGCACGGGGGCACAGTGATGGGGGAGTTACTTAAGCCCCGCCCCTTTTGTTCCTACTTTTGTCTAATGTCAAGTATTCCAAATTTCAACCCATTGCCGGAGGGTCAGTGTCGGTAATAGTTCCAACAATCGCAGCTAGTGGCGTGCAAAAGTATTTTCAGTCAGAAGCTACCCAACCATCATAGTTCTTACTCAACCTCCAAATAATCATAGTACCTACCCAAAATAGGGAAGGGGCGGGGTAAGGCCGGGGCTTAAGTCACGTGGTCACCCCCCACCACTCTTGTTCTCAAGTGCCTCCGTCTCTATTGTAGTTCATTTTTACTTTTTGACTGAGACTTACCGAACTGTCGTTTTTGTACAATGAATAGTTTTCTTTAGTTTTGATTTAGTTTCGAAGATTGATGAGTAAAATGTTCGTGCAATATTTTCGTTTCATTTGTTTCAACTACTGTGAAACAAGTTATTTTCTCTGATTGAGGCATTAGATTCGCCTATTAATCTCCATGTAAGCAAAATATTATGGATATCAATATTTTAAAATTGAAATCTGTACAATCTGTTAACATTATTACTTGATTCATATTTCGTATTAATAAGTATAATCGCTGATGGTGTACAAACAAAATCAATAATTTTCAATTCTGTAACCCTGGCGACAACTAGTACTGATTTAGCCGAACTAATAGATTTAGCGGAACTGAAAATCTGGAATTGATGACAGCTGAGTGGTGTCTGTACATTGGAGAAATTGAAAAATAAATTGGTAGCCAAAATTATTTAACTTGATAGGTCCAGTAAATACAGTGCTTAACTATTGTTTGATTTTTAATTCCTTTGGTGTTACAGTTATTAATACTGTAGAGATACAGTAGATCCAGGCCTCAAGTTTTGATGAGTCAAATTTATGTGTGTTTTTATTTTAATTTGCATATTGAAATACAACAAAAAATTCTATATACTATTTAGATACAGAAGAAGTGGTAATTACTAATTGAATTCCGGTAACAGAGTACCCTGTAATAGAAATGGATGGACTACAGTTCTGCTGGGACTAAATTTAGTCCTTGTTTAGAAAAAAATGGCAAATAAGATAGGAAGCACTGGTGTAACATCTCTAGACATGACATGTCGACAGAAAGACGTAAAAAGCGTGGTCCATTTATACGCAGCATCAGTGTGAGCTAAGGTACTGAATAACCAGAATGAGTATAAAAGTTCTCTACAGTCCAAAGAAATGTTGCCGTCAGGGTAGTACCTGCACGGTGGCGAACAATCACCAAGATGGATGCACAAGCTAATTACTAATCTGGAAAGGGGGCATAGAGGAGACATGGATAGAGGAACTTGCGTAAACCGTTATGGATGTTTTGGATAGTATCTCTATAGATTCAGAATAACAGATAATGGTAGATGTATGAACTGTAGAACAGGAAAATGCCACCTTTTATATTCTCTTCTTTAGCTAAAGATAAAAACCACTCTTATGAGAAGAAAATTAGAACAGATCTAAACCCAACAATCATAATCTCTAATATTCTAGAGAGCAATGAAAAGTAGAATTTGATCAAGAAGAATTTTGTTTCGTTCCTTAGATGCTTAAGTTCCTTAGACACCATTAAACAAAATTTGATCAAAATCGATAAAATTATAATTTCGTTATTTTTCCGAGTTAACTTTCCAAGATTATGACCTATATACGGCTTTTAGGTAAATAAACTGATAGAGCCTTATTTTTCCGAAAATAAGATGGTATGATTACAGTCAACAAGGAGCATTAATGCACGATACCAACAGACTTTCTGAAGCCTGCACTAGATGAAATGTACGGGGTTTAGGTTTTTCCCAATTTAATGGTGCCAGAAGCCACACTGGCCGTCAAACGATTGCATTATTGCACAACAAAATTCCGGATGGTTTATCTCAAAAATCGGAGACATTAATGCGTCCTAAATGGAGCGATCTAACATCTCTTCCTTTGGGGTTTTTGTGAAGTCTGCTCCAATAATCCACAAATTAATCCCATGTTCTTAATGAAATTTTGAAGCTCTTGCTCGTCTAGTAACCCCACAATTTTGTAAAAACGTTATGCACAAACTCCATAACAGATTTAATATTTGCATAGGAAAACCAAAGAGGTCATTTAACGGTTATTTCCCCCCAAATATAATCCTTCTTGGGATTGAAATAGAAACGATAATTGAACAAAATAATTACATGTTTTATTGATTTAAAGCGACGCTACTAAGGCATAATCCTATAGTAGATTACAATACTCAAGAAAAAATACCTCCTTTATTCTATTGGTAGTGTGCACATTTGAGTTAACGTAGCAGTGCATTGTGAGGTAGTTAACCTAACCTAATCTAACCTAACCTAACCTAACTTTTAAACTATCGGAAATCAGGTTTTTCAGATTTACACAACATTTACGTACATGCGTGAGATTTATATATATATATATATATATATATATATACATATATAACTTATAATTAAAATGCTGAAACAATTCACTATGACAACTGCTAAAATATTTAGATCTCTTTTAACTGTAATTAATTAAAAGAAATTCTGAATTAATTGTTTGTAATCTTGCTTCCTGAACGTATCATTTAGATAAAAAAACTGTAACACTAATCTTGTTTGTAGATTATACCTGTTTAAATCAAATATCAGTCAATTAAAAATGTAAACTTGTAATTTATTTAGAGCAAAGGGAACGTCTTGAAAATACCTGGCAGCCAATTAAAGCACTAAAGATGTACAAGTTTAAAATGGATGTTTTCTTATTAATGAAGATCTTTTCTAAAGACTAAGGAAATGTAAGGAGAAAAGTGCCAATTAGCAAATACATATTATTAATTATGAAATACTGACACAAAACAGTTGTGCTAATCAATAATTAGTGATTAATCCTTTTAGAATGATTTCTAACCGTCAGTAAAATGGAGAGATTCTCGTTCTAACTAAACTTTTAGATTTATAATTGTTACAATTCTCAATGTACAGATACGTATAAAGATGCAAAGTTTACCAATTTATGAATGTATCAAGACTATAGTCATTAAGTTTACATAGAATAGCCACCTCCAAATCTTGTTATTTTCCAACCCTTATGCTATTAGAGTATTCGAAGCCATCTAAGGAAATGAGAGATTTGTCACCTAGGAACATCAAGAAGAAGAAGTCATGGAATGGCTTGAAGCTCAGAATTAGAAGCTCTAGTGCTGTCACCTATCGCCCTACATCCGATAACTTCTACTGCATGCTACGATTCCTCCTACACGATCGCATTATCATCTACGAGCCTCAGATTATCATATCATGTGATACTTCTTCTTAGATATAAATTCAATGATAAAGTACATAAAATAGTTCGTGTCAAGTATTCTAGGGTAAAGTAAAAGTTTAAATATAAAAATCTGTTCAAAGATAAAATACTTTTAAGAACAATTACTAAGACTGGTTGTATTGATATAATAATTTTAATCGTATTTCTCATTAAAAAGTGATTAAAAATATTTGAATACAAAATCTATTGACATAAAAAATTGCTGTTATACAAATTCGCCATAACTAATTTTTTGTTTTACTTTTTTTTTTTTTTTTTTAATGACGCCTTTGTTTTGTCGTTCGTACTTGCAATGTTTTACACCCCAACACAAGTGAACCGGTTTAAATCAAATTTGCTATCAGTCATATTTTGGCCATTTCTCGAGAGGTTATTTTTCATTTTTTTTATACCTCAAAATTTGGTCGTAAAAAGAAGAAAATTATAATTTTGCATGATCTGTTCTAACAATTTTGATCAACTTTTACTCAAATGTAGCTTATAAAGACCAAAATGAAACGTATAGGTCGCCGATAAAAAGCAATAAAATCAGACGTCAAGGTTGAATTAAACGTAAAAGATCTATATTAAATGTTGAGCTTGACTTATGAGAAAAATTATACAAGATAATAAACAAAGGTGAATACAATTCTCACCAAAAAAAAAAAAATACGCCTAAGTATCAGACGCGTTTCAACGACAAGGTATCACTGAAGAGGACGACCTTGTCGTTGAAACGCGTCTGATACTTAGGCGTTTTTTTGTGAGAATTGTGTTCACGTTTGGTTATTATCCTGTAAAAGATCTATGTTGTTAATAAATGTGTTTGTTATACTCTGACCCTCAGAGTATCGCTTATAATCTCGTGGTATCCTCGTTAAATCTACCTTTTTTCATATAGTTAGTGTAATATCCTTTTCCTCTTGACATACTCTTGTTCTTTTCCTACTCTAGCGGTCCTAGAGTATTTAAAAGCTAAAGGTTTTTATTGTATTTTCTTTTCTTCCTTTAGAAGCCGATGATGACCAAAAGGTTTTTTTTTACTTTTAATCAAAAAAGATTTATCAGCTGCAAAGCGTCTTCTACTTAAATTTGTAATTAACCTATAATTAGCTAATGGTAGTTGCAATTCATTGTCATTGTTGCAATTGTAAAGTCTAACATGAAGAAAAACTAAAGTAACTAATATTATAAAAATCATTCTTTTTGCTTGCATCTGTATGAATATCAAGCCATGTTTGTCCCCGGTTGCAACTTTTATGTGAATACAATATAAATTTTTTCTTTCACGAAGTTAAAAGAGAATTGTTGATGATAATATACGTTTGGAATATTATGTTTCGAAATAAATTATTCCCTAGTTACGGAAATTCTGTTTAGTGAATGTAACAAAGTATATTATCTTAAAATAATTCCGTCGTTATGGCTTTAGCTTGTTTTGAAGTTAAAATACACGTGTTTCGGGACCTTAATACCATCTTCAGTTATTCTTTCACTTCTTGGAGGTAGAAACATAATTTTAAACACACAACCGTATACATTATGGACGCATAAATCTTACGTACAATTTTCACATTTAACTAAATACAAAAATAGTTTTCGCATACAATGACGGATCTCGCGTGGCACCGGATGGACTGAAGTTAATTTTATAATCCTTGAATTCCACCTGTTTTATCTCTAAAAGACAACTGAGCATTTAATAAGTTCCCCGGTTTGCCCTTAAATGATTTCAATATCTCGAACAACACTTACAAATCCACCTTTTTACAAATATGCAGGTGTCAGATTGATGTCTAAAATATAGTGTGTGAGCGTCAGGTGCTGTGCAAAATGAGATTTTATTTTGTGTAAATTCTTGTCGGCAAATGTTTTTTAAAGCGTTATTTGAGGTTTCTGTCATTTCGCCTTGAATAACTCGGTCACTGCAGCAAATGTTATAAACTCGAATTCCTTTCAGTAGAAAGGTATTGGATGTTTATTTTTTTATTGCTTTTGTTACAATGATGTTGTCTATAGAGAGTGAGTTTTTAGGTGAATATAATAGGGATATCGTTAAGGTGGAAAAATGTAAACAGACATAGTTATGAATATTGATATTTTTTAAGGCTAAAATTATAGCATCATAGGTTTACAAAAATTGAAGAAAGTACACAAAATAAAGATCCCTATCTGTGGAATATTTTAACAATGTCAGACTCAGAAGAGAACAAGAGTTGGTCAAGAGAGACCAGATAGGAAATAAAGGGATTTACCGAAAAGATTATATAAAAAGTGTGTAGTACCATAGAGTCGTGAGCCCCTGATAGTCACAGAGAGGTAAATAGATACCACAACACCTAAACAGTAATCTGTCAACATACATTCAATACTTTAAATCCCCCAACCTATCCGAAATATTCCATCCAATGCCAACACAAGTTGACCTCGTCGATTTGATTAATTAAAGTTTTGTTACCTCGTGAAATATAACGAGTAAAATATGAAATGGATACTGGCGGGAAATGTTTGTCGTTGAGTGATTGGATTAAATGTAATCACTCAACAATCAAAATCTGAAATTGATGAGGTTCCCGTTCACAGCTGGATTAGCTTGTCGTCGCTGTTTTTAGAAAGTATTGTGAAACTAATTACAGTAGCTTATTTGTTGCAGATAAGAAATAAATATTCCAGTAAAAAAAATCAGCGAAACAAAAACAAATTAATGGGACCACCATGGTACTTGTCCTGTCTTTTCATACAACGTAAAATAAGCAGATAATGTAATTATAATACTTTAGCGACCTATAGAAATTGTTAAATTGATTTTTGTAGATGAAGACGTCACAGTACAAAGGTCGTATGTAGCTAAAACAAACCATTAGGCTATAGGCTCAAAACTAGTCTTGTGGCTATAATCGTGTTTAAACAAGGGAGATAATTCCTAATAAGTGGACTAGGCGCCTGGGGTAGCAAAATTAAATAATTACAAAATAGAAAATTAAGAAATATTTATTTAAGTTTTAGTAAATAATTATATTAAACGGAAAAAATATTATTGACGTAAGCATTAAAGTATGGTTACTACCCTCCCTTTACTATTTATTTTTTAACTCTATCGGAATGTCATATATAAGGGCTGTATCTTATTGCGAATGTACCATGGGCGTACCCAGCGAGGGGCAGGGGGGCAGTTGCCCCCCCCCTGGAAGCAAAAAAAAATCTTTATTATACATTTTGTTGCTGGAATTTAATACAATTCTTGAAATAACTATTTTAATAATCAATTGTATATTGAATGACCATGGCTTGCCCCCCCCCATAGTTTTGATCCTGGGTACGCCCTTGGAATGTACACTGTATTTCTGGAAGCTGCACTGACCTGGAGTAACGAAATAGACCTTTGGAGCAAGTGACGATCACAAATTGGTTTGGAAATGTTTGAACTATGTACAACTTCCACAAAGGGGGATGTGCTCTGTTTTCCTTGAATGTTTAGTTTAGTTTTTATTAATCTGACGTTGGGCGATCGTTGGAAACTGCAGCAGGAATAAAGTTAACAGCAAAATTTAATAACATATGAACAAAAGGATTAAGTGACGTATACACTGTCTCAAATATAGAACTAAAACTAGATGTTACGACACTAATATATCTTTCTTTTTAAAACGGTTACGTTTCAAGATGTTTATTTGTACTTCGAAACCAATGAATCATTTATTTTGTCTCGTACAAGTATTATTTAAAATAAAATATTTTCTTTAGCGTTACCATCTGGTTGTCTTAGATAAAATCAAGAACTGGATTACGAGAATGTTGTATTAAAGTAAGTAAAACAATAAAAGTTAATCCTGAACCAATACCAGCTTTCACCTGTACAAATGTTTTTCTTTCCTTGCTGATAGTCGAAGATATACCCTCTTTAATCCTACAGAAACGTCAATACTGCTAAAGGCTGGCGGATTATTGTACATTCACGAAGAATGTTTCCTTTGTAGTAGGCTTCCAGCAGCGACCGCTTTTTATTGTATATGTTAAAGCCCTGGTTATATTTTCTATGTTTCATTGTGTTTGTTTTTGTTTACTCGCACAGAAAATGATAGTAAATTTTATAAAAGGATTAAGATTATTCTTTTCTGTAGCGTTTAAAGAAAACATTGTTTCTTACTAATTCATTTTTAGTTACAACAGTTTGGATTTCAACATTGGAAAGAACAATCATTTAATAAAACAACTCAAAAACAAGAATATTTTCAGTTCGTACCAACAGGGTGTTTCAAAAAGAGTTTCATAACTTTAAAACTATGTTGAAATTTATTTAAGATACTTTAGAGAATCGATTGAGATGTAATTTTTAAGTAAAACACGTCAAGTTTGACTAACGTAATGGCTTTGTAACAAATGTCGTCACCAGAAATATTACCAACATTGCGGTTAAAAATAGTTACTTTCACTGGTGCTGAACCTGTGTGTTTGTTTTGACAAAACAAACTCCACAACTAACGTACTACGTTACCGGGTATTATTAGGATCCTCCAAGTAGGCTGTCAATTTACTTTCGCCACATAATTTTTGTTGAGACATTATTTCGTACTAATGACAAATCACAACGTTTTTGTCGTGGCATAAAGGCATCGTTCTGAACGTAAATCAAATTTGAGTAATATCGAGCTTTAAATGACGGTACTCGAATTTCATTTTATTCTTTTTTTTTTTCATCTGAACTTTAACAAGCTTTACTTGGGATTTACCACAAGGTTTGCGTTATTAATACTCTCATTCCATTAAGATTTGAACAAATCAGTAAACCCGATAACAACCTCATGTGTGATTTTCATTTTGTCTTACCGATAAATAACTGCCATTTTTTGACAAATAACAAACCAATTCGTTTTGTTTGGATTCTTAACAACTACACTTTTGAAAATTGATCAAAAACGTAAGAGTCGATTTTGATAAAATAGTTATTTAATTTGTTTGTGATAGCGATCCTCATATTTGAGTTAAAGATTAAAAAAATATAAAAAAGTCACGAGATACGAAAAGTCTCCCCCCCCCATTATTTTTTTATTAATGGAAATAGACAGATTTGCTTTAGGGAAGGTTTAGATAACCAAAGGAGGAGTTTTTTGAAGTATCAACATTTTCAAACCTTCCCCCAAAATGGGGTAGTTTGGGGGTAGCCTAAGTCAAGAATTTTAAATTGCAACCCCTATTGAGTGATACCTCATTTTAAAGGTCTTTTAAAAAGAAGAATAATGGCGCAAACTAGAGGTCTCTAAGTTCATCCGATCCAACATAGCGACCAATCGAATTGTGAATGTTAACCTACAAACTCCGGTTGTGTTTTATTACATTACAAACTGCTCTATGTTGGTAAAATGATGGTAAGAGCCTTACCTTGTTTTTTTTAACTCATATTAAGTTCTCGAAATGGCTACCATTTACTTCTTGGCAGAAATAAATTCTGGACTCAAAAGCATGTTGTACATTTCGTAACATTTCCGGTGTAATTATTAACGTAAAATTTACAATTCGATTGGTCGCTATGTTGGAAAGGATGAACTTAGAGACCTCTAGTTTGCCCCTTATTCTAATTTTTAAAATGCCTTTAAAATAAGGTATCACTCAATAGGGGTTGCTATATAAATTCCTAACTTACCCCCAAACTACCCCATTTTGGGAATAAGGGTTGAAAATGTTGATACTTCAAAAAACTCCTCCTTTGGTTATCTAAACTTTGCCCAAAGCAAACCTGTCTATTTCCATTAATTAAAAAAATAATAGGGGGTGGGACTTTTAGGACACTTGGTATATTACTGAACCCCTTACATCCCCAGACGGACCTTATACCAAAATATATGATGGGTTAAAAAAAATCGATGTAGATTTTTTTCGGGCAGACGCGTTTTGAGGTCCTCTGAATCCAAAACGTGGTTTTTGGAATGATGTTTATCTTTATACCTTTCCAAAGTAAGGACCAGTATTAATCAAATTTGGTATGTAAGTATATTTTGAGCACATCTCAGAACTTTTTGTTATTATTTGACAAAACGAAATTTTGGTGTAGGTAGAATTATCATGAAAATCACCAATTTCTTTGTCAACTTTTAATTCATTTTCACATAAAATGTTGCCGTTGTCAATTGCTTCTTCCAACTCCTTCTGAAACAATGAAGTAACAAAATTAAATATGAGTTTAAATTATTACTGTTTATTATTAACGCACATTATTAAATACATCAACAACAAACACACATATAATAACAACTAACAAAGGTGATATTTCGCTGTTGACAAATGTGATAATGGTACTAAAGTTAAAGACGGAATGTTAAATACAATTTAAGTTCTAGTCCAAATAATTCTTATTGGTTTAACTGTTCCAAGATGCTTCAAGTTAGATTAACACAGTGACGAGTGTGCTCTGTAGAGTTGTCTATGTACGAACATTAGCATTTCTCAAAAACAATTAATTGTGAATAAATTAGTTTTCTACCTTCGGAAGTTAAACCTGTATCAATTTATGGAACAAAGCGCTCTGTAGCTCTCGGGAACAGATGCAATTGTGTAGCGACATGACACAAGTAATTCCGTTATCTTGTAAATACACTCCAACTCCAAGTGTAATTTACAGAATAATGATTATTGGAATTGTTGTCACATTGTGTAATTAATTTATATAGTTTCTATTCCATTATGACTTTACCTTTACAAACTACACATCGCATTGATTCAGTGTTATTATTAATGTGAACGGAGTTTATCAGCCGGGTTAAGAAAGTTTCTTACTTGCACCAGTTTGAGGGACGGACTGTGCAGTGTAGTCGCGTATTAAAAGCTTGTTCGTTAGAAACATCAAGAATCCAGGAAGACGTTCAACCGTAAGAGATGAAATTATAAGAACTACGGCTTCTCCAGGAAGAGAATGGCGGTCACTTCAAACACCTGTCTTAATAATCTTAATACGTCAAATTTTCCAAAGGAATATATGTACTTTATTTTTTTCTATGTTAAAAAAAACAAAAAAAACAAATTTTAGTCAATTAAAGTTTTAATTTAACATTTATATTGGTGTAACCTTGCTGATTGCTACTAAAAAATTATAAATTTATAGATATTTTACTTGCCTAACCAATCTTATGTGAACTATTAAAGATACAGGTGTTTCGCCTATTTTTCAGACATCATCAGATCAGTATTATCACACTACAATATGTTAAAATAATTTTAAGACACACAGATTTAAACGTAATGAAAAATAAATATTTACTACTATATTAATTTAATGACACAGTGAGTGACCTTGAACTTTCAGACAATATTGAAAGTGCTATTCAGCTCAAATCTGTTCACCAATTTAATCAAATTTGGTATGTGTGTATATTTGTTGATTTTTTTTAATTTGTCTTTATTAAAACTTTATTTAGAGGTTAACAATAAAACACAAAATTACGATTTCCTCAAAATCGAATCTAAACGATTCGATTGATTTTGATTCAATTTTTTTTTGTGTGCAAAAGGACCTAAAGAAAATATTGGTTGCTATCTATCACAAAATTTCTTTTCGTTAAAAATCTAATGTGACGGCTGTTGTGAAATACCTAACTTCTCAATTTCGGCTCTACCGTTTTTGATTAAATGTAAGTGAAGTGATTAAATGAATAATCCAACACTAAAATCGCTGTCCAAACAATTAATAAATTAGGAATTATTGACAAAAAATAAAATAAATCTTGACCACCATCATTGATTTACTCTGAGCACAATCGAAGCAATTTAAATATACAGTATTAATATATTTTTCAAACTCAACGTCCAGAGCTTGTTTTTACTTTTTATTGACACCTACCGAACTAATAATTTAACTATGAATAGTTTCATTTCGATTGTATATGGGTGTGTAAGAAAGTTTTTTCAATGTTATTAAACAGCTAATTTAAAAATTAAAGTACAATTGGGGATTTATTCCCAAATAATTTTATATTTATCACAATATGTCACATAAAGTACTAATTTGGATCAATATCAAATTACAGATGATAAAATAAATGACAAATTGTTAAATGCTTGCTGTCAACAACGCCAACTGTAGTTGAGATGATAATACAATAATATTTATTTGATGAATTGCATTCTGCATTGTTTCACTGTCAAAATTTGACAATTCTATGTACGACGAGATTCCACAAATCATTGTCGTACCAATAATATTCTAGATATCCATTTGATTTTCCAGTAATTATAGCTTATGGATTCACTAAAATACATCATCACTCTATTGTTAACAGACAAAACAAATCGCAAAACATAAATAAATGATTCCTGGAACAATTATCGTTATTTTGTTCTTTAAAGGTAAAAAAACTGTTGATCATCATCACCTTATTTAAAAAAAGGAAAAAAAAAACATAAAATAAAGATTACTAGTTATCGAATAACGTCAGGGTCGGAAGAGAATTAGAGTTGGTCAAGTGAGACCCGATAAGAAAGATGAAAGAGAAGGATCTACCCAAGACTACCTGAATTGTAGAATCAGATAGCATCTCTCGGGATTGACAAAATCTGTACTCACTTCAAGTGAGACCAGGAGAGCAAATTCTCTGCCTTTGCACATAAGGACTGCTTTGCTTGTGATAATGAATTTGTCAAGACCTCGATGCGGTAATAAAATCCTTAATTAATCTAACCATATTATCAATTACTTAATGTTATTCGTTAAGTTGTGAGTTTTATAAACACATAAAGATGCAATCCCATGATATGGTTTAAATTAGTCCATATACAATATTTTATTAAAATCTCCATAAGCATTTGTGCTGCAGAGCATTGCAAATACGACAAACTGCTACATTCGGAAAACCATGTTTTCTACTTTTTTGACGCACTGAATCGTCTATCGGCTCCAGTGCCACGTTTACTGTCCTACAAGTGCATCGTTTCAATGTTATTGTATATGATCAGTGTAATATTTAAGTGTTTACAATTTGTGCTGCAGAGCATTACAAATACGACAAACTGCTACATTCGTGAAACCATGTTTTCTAATCTTTTTGACGCACTGAATCGTCTATCGGCATCAGTGCCACGTTTACTGTCCTACAAGTGCATCGTTTCAATGTTATTGTATATGATCAGTGTTATATTTAAAGTGTTTACAATTTGTGCTGCATTTTACAAATACTGTAATATTTATTTCGCATCAAGGTAACTTTTCGCATTTCTCCAATAATATGAAGGACTTAGTTAATAATGATATTAATAAATTTTTCGCAACAATGAATAATACGTTCAATAGTTTTTTAAGTAAAAATTTCTTTTTCCTGTAAAATTTTCTTTTCTTTTTCTTTATTTAAATATTACTATTATTTATTTACAAACACACATTGATAAATCAAGTTTTCATTTCTATCGTGTGGTCATAATCATACACCCATATTTTTGGTACATTTGTAAAAAGTTACATAAAAACAGATAATGCCAAATATTTGAACTCAATGTGTTATCACTTTCCAATGTTTTTAAAAACAGTAAAATAACGAATTGTGCAAAACGAAGAGTTACGAGACATGTGTTTATCTGAATTTCATCATTTTGGTCCAAGGAATACATCTATGAAGTACGTCGGTTCCATCTGGGACACCCTGTATAAAAGCAGTTTCAATTTCTATTTCCTAAGTATTAATTTATTTCAAAATAGTAAAGAATGACGAACTGTAAAATCGAAACCACTTGCAGCTGGAAATAATTTTCTTGACATTTTGTAACTCTTGTTCTGATTTTTTTAATGTAAAAGTTTCATTCTAACTTTGAAAAAATCCGCCTTTAAAAGTTTCTTTATAAAACATATAACTTGAGTTAAAACTTTAGTAGATCTTACATTTTTCGGTCGCCCCTTTCATTCACTTATTTTAGCCAACTTTAAACTCCATTAAATCTCAGGTTTTACAGAAGTAGAACTTTTCCACCTCTTTATTTATGTGCTTTTTCTTACAAAAAAAAATTGTCTGTGTGTCATTTTCTACGATCATATTCTATACAATGAAATAAAATAACATTAACAAACTGGTATACAAACAGTTTTCATCGCTATATATAATCAAGAGCACCAGTAATTAATTGTTCCATACAAATTTTTTATGTTTAAAGAATTCAAATTAATATTCTATTATAATATTTTCACAGTTACTTAGAAAACCGCAACTTATCGATTTTCTCGCGCTTTTCGGATAACCATCCTTGTGTAGGACGACAATTATTTTCCAATTTCATGCTGACTGAAGCCGACACTAATTTTGTATGAATAGCCTTAGGAATGACTACCTCCTTGTCAACAACGGCAGATAAATAAGGTGGTAATGTTGGAGGCGACACCTTGTTTCCATTTAGCTGTTTTGTCCGGTGGGTGTTTTGTGGGTGAGGCTGTTTTGTCAGGTGGGTGTTTTGCTGGTGAGGCTGTTTTGTCCGGTGGGTGTTTTTCGGAAGAAGCTATTTTGTTCGGTGGGTGTTTTGCGGGTGATATTGTTTAGTCCCATGGGTGTTTTGCGTGAGAGGCTGTTTTGTCCGGTGGGTGTTTTTCGGAAGAGGCTATTTTGTTCGGTGGGTGTTTTGCGGGTGAGATTGTTTAGTCCCATGGGTGTTTTGCGGGAGAGGCTGTTTTGTCCGGTGGGTGTTTTTCGGAAGAAGCTATTTTGTTCGGTGGGTGTTTTGCGGGTGATATTGTTTAGTCCCATGGGTGTTTTGCGTGAGAGGCTGTTTTGTCCGGTGGGTGTTTTTCGGAAGAGGCTATTTTGTCCGGTGGGTGTTTTGCGGGTGAGATTGTTTAGTCCCATATGTGTTTTGCGGGAGAGGCTTTTTTGTCCGGTGGGTTTTTGCGGGAGAGGCTGTTTTGTCCGGTGGGTGTTTTTCGGAAGAGGCTGTTTTTCCGGTGGGTGTTTTTCGGGTGAGGCTGTTTTGTCCGGTTGGTATTTTGCGGGAGAGGCTGTTTTGTCCGGTGGGTATTTTGCGGTTGAGGCTGTTTTGTCCGGTGGGTCTTTTGCGGGAGAGGCTGTTTTGTCCGGAGGGTGTATTGCGGTTTTAGGCTGTTTTGTCCGGTGGGTCTTTTGCGGAAGAGGCTGTTTTGTCCCATGGGTGTTTTGCGGGAGAGGCTGTTTTGTCCGGTGGGTGTTTTTCGGAAGAGGCTATTTTGTCCGGTGGGTGTTTTGCAGGTGAGATTGTTTAGTCCCATGGGTGTTTTGCGGGAGAGACTTTTTGTCCGGTGGGTTTTTGCGGGAGAAGCTGTTTTGTCCGGTGGGTGTTTTTCGGAAGAGGCTGTTTTTCCGGTGGGTGTTTTTCGGGTGAGGCTGTTTTGTCCGGTTGGTATTTTGCGGGAGAGGCTGTTTTGTCCGGTGGGTATTTTGCGGTTGAGGCTGTTTTGTCCGGTGGGTCTTTTGCGGGAGAGGCTGTTTTGTCCGGAGGGTGTATTGCGGTTTTAGGCTGTTTTGTCCGGTGGGTCTTTTGCGGAAGAGGCTGTTTTGTCCCATGGGTGTTTTGCGGGAGAGGCTGTTTGGTCCGGTGGGTCTTTTGCGGGAGAGGCTGTTTTGTCCGGTGGGTATTTTGCGGTTGAGGCTGTTTTGTCCGGTGGGTCTTTTGCGGAAGAGGCTGTTTTGTCCCATGGGTGTTTTGCGGGAGAGGCTGTTTTGTCCGGTGGGTCTTTTGCGGGAGAGGCTGTTTTGTCCAATGGTTGTTTTGCGGATGAGGCTGTTTTGTCTCCGTGGTTTCCAACCAATAACATGTTTTTAATTCAGTGTGTACGCAGGAAATTCTCTATTCTCTACACATTTTGCAGCAATTTTTATGAACTCTTAAGTTTTATAAACTGAGTTCGGTTAGCGAATTTGACACTGCGAACTGGGAGATCATAATTTATAAACCGGTGGACGAAAGAATCACAGTTAATCATTAAGAAGATTTTTTTTTTAATTAAATTTTTTAGAAGCTCGGATTCAATTAGGGGGGGTATAAATTTAATCACTGAGCACCCAGCTAGGATTTAATTATGGAGGTATAAATTATCCCTCTTTAATGTAATTAACATTTATGAGTTGTTAAATTGAGTACGGGCGTAGTAATCCCGAAGTACCTAGCTGGATTTACAACTTATGTCGTGAAGTATTGCATTGGATGCCTCTCTTTCATCTTTCCTATGGGGTCTCTCTTAACCAACTCTTTTTCTTTTCCGATCAGGGGAGTATTGATTTATATTCGTCCCATTCTTTTAAGACGGAAGGAGTGATGATAAATGAGTGATTTTTTGTCTTCAAAAAAAAAAGAAAAAATTAGTACTATTTTGGTTCTCTTTGTTTCTACTAGGATGTACGTAAATGATTTGATTACATTAACCTGTCACTCTAAGCATTAGGCTGTAAATAGATTTTTTTTTAAATGGTAGGAGTGACAGAAAAATGTACCAAATTATTTTTTTTAATACGTCTGAATAATTTTAAATATTATTTAAAATAAAGTAAAATTATTTTCTAACTACAATGAATAAAACTAAACATTAGTATAAAGAGGATAGTTTTAATTATACCCCCCCGCACAATCACACCATCATATGATTATGATATATAGGTTGACTTATAATTTTGAATAAGAAAAGACTTTCCATCTGAAAGGAAAGGACTTCTCTAACAATTATAACTGACTGTTTAATCGAAGTAAAAAAAGGTAATTTAGCCCAATTACTAAAGTTTTAAAAAGATGTAAAGTTTAAAGGACTTTCAATAAATTTCAGGATTAAACTTTTAACAAGTTTAAGTAAAGTTTGTTGTGAGAGGTAATCACAGCAGGATAGCGGTTTAATGCGTGAAAAAGATCCTTCAAAATGTATATCTTATTTTAATAAATACAATTTATATCTGTGGAATAAATTATATCGCATAAACAATATGTGTGTACTTTTATTTAACAGAATTCATAAATAACGGCAGGTAATGTTTTATAATTGTTAAAAGTATAGAATAAATTAATGATCCTACACAAATTTGGTAAAAAGCCAACAAGAATAAGTATATCTCTGTTGGGAAATTTTGAGGTACCAATAAAATCAAGTTCATGGATAAAACATAGTACATACCCAGCCCGATCATACAATATAATTCAACACATGATCTAAATGCAATGTAAAAATTTGGTTTCTTAGGTCTTACAGAAAATATTAAATTGTTGGCAGATTATGGGATGTTACACAACAGGGTAGGTTCCTCCAAAACTGTTGATACTCAGGTTTTCTGAACTTCTTAATTGTGTACATCAATACTTTTTTGACGTCGGCTACATATGTGTGTGTGGGGGATGTGTGTGTGTGACTCATGTCATTAATTAAGTCATGACACACACACGCACGCGCGCACATCATGCTTCGCTCGTGCCAGTATCTTAGCCCTCCACTAGCTAAACTCGCGTCGGTGACTCGAACCTTAAAGATATCGTAACTATACGTATATCGCTTTTTCTTTTGATGTCAGATTTCAAATTAAATTTTTGACAATGACTTCGCCATTTGTTATCGTAGAGAGCCGTCATTATATGCAGTATTTAGACACTTTGCAATCTAATTTAGTGCGTTGTGAGTTGGATATTTAGTATATGTAAATTATTGGACATATCTTTTTGAATGAATACCTTTTTTAAATGTCCAATATTTTTATAATTTCAAGTAGATTTTTCTTATTTCTATATGAGCACATTATACTCACTTATACCAAATTTCATATTCTTATCTTAATATTTGTAGCCGCTATCATGCTATTGACGGTTAGACAGACACCATTTCCATAATCACGTTTTCTGTTACCATAAATCATGAAGTTAAAAAATATAGTTAGATAACGATACTTACGGACGTATACTGGGATAGTAATATAAAGTATTTTGACTGTGCGGGTAACAAACAGAAATCCTAAAATAAACATTTCCATTAGGAGAAGAAATTGCGACAGAAGCCACTCAGGTTTAATTAGAAGTTAGGTATTTACAAAACAAATTCCATTATGTTAAAAGCTTTTATTTATAATTTATAAACTTCACTGCACCAGGAATATTTCATCCAAACTAAATACCCTTACCTGACAAAGTAATCCTTCTTTCTACAGTATCCTCAAGATATGAATGTGTCTGGGGTGGAGAGGAAAAGAGGGTCTCCCACACTTTGTTGTGTTTACTTTCAAGGTACAACCTCAATAAAAATTTATAGCCCTCAGATGCTTCTGTGTAAACGTTTACAAAAGTCTGTCACGAAATTGTAACTTTAGGAATTAAATGTAGCTAAGCACTAATTTGTGTAGTTGTCTTGGGATGGATTGTACTGTCAAGTCAGGCTAGGGAAGCAAGTAGAAGGGAGGACACGCCCCTTACACCAGACACACTCCTAGTCTGAGGTTACTGTACGATATACAATCATCCGCGAACGTCAACTATGCATGTCATAACTATCGAGTAGTTGTATCGTTTTAAATAAGTTAACAAGTGTAAGCCATTAGTAAAATAACTACTACAGTAATATTACACCTCACAGGCAGACACGAAATCCGTCAAACGCACAATATCCAATAATTAAACTGTAAACTATAGCAGAATATTACCAATACTGTTAAAATAAAAATCTTGCTCCATAAATAAATACCTCACGTAGTCTAACCAATTGGAATTTAAAAATTTCAAAATCTAATACTCAAAGAAATCGTGGAGTTGATTCATTCAGACCTTGTAACAAAAAAAAAAAAAAAAAAAAAAAAAAAAAAACAATAATAAAATTCTATCTAAATTAAATTATTAAAAGTAACTTAACAAGTGTAAATTTAATACAATCTAAGAGATTTTTTCGAACAGTGTGGTTTTCCAAAAGTGAATAAAAAGACCATGAAATGAAGACCTCACGACCTCAAATACTCTATTAGCGTCAGGGTCAGAAAAAGAACAAGAATTGGTTAAGAAAGTCGTAATAGGAAATACACATTCGGCATTTCACACCCTTTACTCATTATAAGTGAGCCCCCAAGGGCCCTAGGTTGGGTTTTGTTATGATACTTAAGAGAAGTGAAATTTTTAAATAGTTTTATAATTGATTCTTTAAATAAATATTGAGCTCGATGTGAGATAATATTGGATAGAATAAAACTCGAACTCAAGATCTCACAAAAATTACGTTCACTTAATCAAACACGTTTCAACGACAAAGTCGCCATCCTCAGTGGTACACGAGCTAAAATTACTAAACTATAACTAACTCTACGGTAGTTCGTGTATCACTGAGGATGGCGACTTTGTCGTTGAAACGCGTTTATAATGTTTATGAGATCTTGTGTTCGAGTTATATTCTAACTGATTCTTTAAAATAAAAGCTGCGTGACGGGACAAATTACTAATACGTATTACTGTATTAATATACATAGTGAGCGTGTCGGGTCAGGACACGAAAAGCGTGACGCTTGATTCGCATTTACCCTGTGCAATAATTGTTCTGTACTTTGGTGCACCTCAAAAAGTTTACACTTCAAAAGTTTTATTCTAGTAACATTACAACTCTAATTTTTTTTTTTAAATAAATCTACAACCAATATGTCTTGCTCTATTATTTATATAGTGTATTTTAATTATAATTGATGAAGTTTTAATGAGATGTCAAAACTAAAAATCAATTCTCAATAAGTTAGCACTAGCGTGACATTTTAATAACAGCATAATCAAAAGCTTTTGAATTTCTAATTGTGTTATTGTTAAGGTTCTAGTAGGCATATTGTCAAGCTAAAGTAGAGGAAATTTAATTTTAAAGTTATAAACTCTATTTAAATACCACAGAATCTGTCGTATCTCGTCTGTTATCTGTCTGTCGTATGTGCAATGCTATATATCTCAAACCGGTAGACCGATTTTAATTATATTTGGTACGGTTGAATGTTTTGACCATATATCGGGACTTATTTCATAAACACATAATACGATTTTCAAAAAATCGGATAGAATGATTTTAATAAACGTTTGCTCAAGTGTAGACTCTAAGGACCTACCCCCCCCCCCCTCAAAACGAGTCGCCAAAACTTTCTATAGAACAAACAGATCATTTCACAGATTAGACTACATGTATTGGAACTACTGGAGCAGAATATTTCGACTAGTCAAATTGATTAATGCGATTACTCGTGAGAGTGGTGGAAACAACAAAGTCAGATGAAATCAAATCAGATTACCTGAAATTACAATGGATTGTTTTGAGGTCCACTAGGCTATGATTGCACGTGCTCACTTGTTTAACGAAGATTTCTTTTAAAATACAGTGTTTTTCAAAATAACTTTAAAACTTTAAAAACAGAAATGTATTTAAGTAACTTATACAATCGGTTAAGGTGTAATTTTAAATCAAATTTTATCTCTGGATTTATAATGTGGAATATAGTGGGTTTCATTTGAAATGTTTACCTTGAAACTAACATTAAATTTAATATTAAATTCAAGGTTTCGATCAGATGCCACGTTTTATAACCTGCAACTCTTGTCATTTTTTTAAAGCGTAACTCCAACACCCTTGAGTTATTCAGGAGTTCATAACTTTTTTCATCACCCTGTTTCTAAATATCATATGTATGTATATAATATAAATAGATAAAATTATATATATATTATAGACTAAGATATTATTAATAGAACTGTTTCATAAAACCAACAAACAATAAAACTATAAATATAAAATAATTCAATCTTCAAAACTTGCCAGTGGAAACAGTTCTACAAGTTATTATTGATTTATTGATATTCCAAAAACAAATTTTGAGTTTATAATAATTTCTAATGTTCACAGTTAAACGTAGTAATTCAAGTAAACTGTAATATAAATTCGAAATCTGAGACCGAGTGTAAATGATCTTCAAGAGATAAATGTAAAACACTCTCAGGAAATACAACTCTTATTGTATATGTTACAATCCACTCTAAAGCCCAGGAAAATATCCTTAAGTCAGTATAAATTGCATATGCATTCAGTAAAATCTCAGTCTTATCCTAGTACTTGGGGAAATAGGACAAACACTGACTCAGATTTTGTGGAAATTCAAAAGTGACACCGTAAAACTTCGGACATATTTTAATTTTCATGGTTCTTTATATTCTATTATAAACTCAAACAAGCACAACTTGGTGATTCCTATTAAAAGATTATGGTTTCATTAATTGTATTAATAAGGAAAATTGAAAGGTTTTTTTTTACTTTTTTCGTTATCGTTACCTTCACTCTGCGAATGTTTGAGAGGTATTGTATTTCATATAATAAAAGTGTTTACTTCGTTCTACCTATTCTGAAACGCGCCCTCTCGGTCCCTTTCCCCCTCTTCCTTAATTCCCTTTTCCTAATCTCTCTCACTCCCTCTCCTCTTCTCCCCCACCTCTTTCTAATCTCTCTTTTCTTATTTTATGCTGTTTTCTTTCTTTATTTACAAGGCGATCTCTCACACTCCCTCTCCTCTTCTCCCCTGCCTCTTTCTAATATCTCTTTTCTTATTTTATGCTGTTTTCTTTCTTTATTTACAAGGCGATCTCTCTCACTCCCTCTCCTCTTCTCCCCTACTTCTTTCTAATCTCTCTTTTCTTATTTTATGCTGTTTTCTTTCTTTATTTACAAGGCGATCTCTCTCACTCCCTCTCCTCTTCTCCCCTGCCTCTTTCTAATCTCTCTTTTCTTATTTTATGTTGTTTTCTTTCTTTATTTACAAGGCGATCTTTCTCACTCCCTCTCCTCTTCTCCCCTACCTCTTTCTAATCTCTCTTTTCTCATTTGATGCTGTTTTCTTTCTTTATTTACAAGGCGATCTCTCACACTCCCTCTCCTCTTCTCCCCTGCCTCTTTCTAATCTCTCTTTTCTTATTTTATGCTGTTTTCTTCCTTTATTTACAAGGCTATCTCTCTCATTCCCTCTCCTCTTCTCCCCCACCTCTTTCTAATCTCTCTTTTCTTATTTTATGCTGTTTTCTTTCTTTATTTACAAGGCGATCTCTCTCACTCCCTCTCCTCTTCTCCCCTGCCTCTTTCTAATCTCTCTTTTCTATTTTATGCTGTTTTCTTTCTTTATTTACAAGGCGATCTCTCTCACTCCCTCTCCTCTTCTCCCCCACCTCTTTCTAATCTCTCTTTTCTTATTTTATGCTGTTTTCTTTCTTTATTTACAAGGCGATCTCTCTCACTCCCTCTCCTATTCTCCCCTACCTCTTTCTAATCTCTCTTTTCTTATTTTATGCTGTTTTCTTCCTTTATTTACAAGGCGATCTCTCACACTCCCTCTCCTCTTCTCCCCTACCTCTTTCTAATCTCTCTTTTCTTATTTTATGCTGTTTTCTTTCTTTATTTACAAGGCGATCTCTCTCACTCCCTCTCCTCTTCTCCCCTACCTCTTTCTAATATCTCTTTTCTTATTTTATGCTGTTTTCTTCCTTTATTTACAAGGCTATCTCTCTCATTCCCTCTCCTCTTCTCCCCTACCTCTTTCTAATCTCTCTTTTCTTATTTTATGCTGTTTTCTTCCTTTATTTACAAGGCTATCTCTCTCATTCCCTCTCCTCTTCTCCCCTACCTCTTTCTAATCTCTCTTTTCTTATTTTATGCTGTTTTCTTCCTTTATTTACAAGGCGATCTCTCTCACTCACTCTCCTCTTCTCCCCCACCTCTTTCTAATCTCTCTTTTCTTATTTTATGCTGTTTTCTTTCTTTATTTACAAGGCGATCTCTCTCACTCCCTCTCCTCTTCTCCCCTACCTCTTTCTAATCTCTCTTTTCTTATTTTATGCTGTTTTCTTTCTTTATTTACAAGCGATCTCTCTCACTCCCTCTCCTCTTCTCCCCTGCCTCTTTCTAATCTCTCTTTTCTTATTTTATGCTGTTTTCTTTCTTCATTTACAAGGCGACCTCTCTCACTACCTCTCCTCTTCTCCCCTGCCTCTTTCTAATCTCTCTTTTCTTATTTTATGCTGTTTTCTTTCATTATTTACAAGGCGATCTCTCTCACTCCCTCTCCTATTCTCCCCTACCTATTTCTAATCTCTCTTTTCTTATTTTATGTTGTTTTCTTTCTTTATTTACAAGGCGATCTTTCTCACTCCCTCTCCTCTTCTCCCCTACCTCTTTCTAATCTCTCTTTTCTCATTTGATGCTGTTTTCTTTCTTTATTTACAAGGCGATCTCTCACACTCCCTCTCCTCTTCTCCCCTGCCTCTTTCTAATCTCTCTTTTCTTATTTTATGCTGTTTTCTTTCTTCATTTACAAGGCGACCTCTCTCACTACCTCTCCTCTTCTCCCCTGCCTCTTTCTAATCTCTCTTTTCTTATTTTATGCTGTTTTCTTTCATTATTTACAAGGCGATCTCTCTCACTCCCTCTCCTATTCTCCCCTACCTATTTCTAATCTCTCTTTTCTTATTTTATGCTGTTTTTTTTCTCTTTATTTACAAGGCGATCTCTCTCACTCCCTCTCCTCTTCTCCCCTACCTCTTTCTAATCTCTCTTTTCTTATTTTATGCTGTTTTCTTTCTTTATTTACAAGGCGATCTTTCTCAATCCCTCTCCTCTTTTCCCCTACCTCTTTCTAATCTCTCTGTTCTTATTTTATGCTGTTTTCTTTCATTTTTTACAAGGCGATCTCTCTCACTCCTTCTCCTCTTCTCCCCTACCTCTTTCTAATCTCTCTTTTCTTATTTTATGCTGTTTTCTTTCTTTATTTACAAGGCGACCTCTCTCACTCCCTCTCCTCTTCTCCCCTACCTCTTTCTAATCTCTCTTTTCTTATTTTATGCTGTTTTCATTCTTTATTTACAAGGCGATCTCTCTCACTCCCTCTCCTCTTCTCCCCTACCTCTTTCTAATCTCTCTTTTCTTATTTTATGCTGTTTTCTTCCTTTATTTACAAGGCGATCTCTCTCATTCCCTCTCCTCTTCTCCCCCACCTCTTTCTAATCTCTCTTTTCTTATTTTATGCTGTTTTCTTTCTTTATTTACAAGGCGATCTCTCTCACTCCCTCTCCTATTCTCCCCTACCTCTTTCTAATCTCTCTTTTCTTATTTATGCTGTTTTCTTTCTTTATTTACAAGGCGATCTCTCTCACTCCCTCTCCTCTTCTCCCCTACCTCTTTCTAATCTCTCTTTTCTTATTTTATGCTGTTTTCTTTCTTTATTTACAAGGCGATGATGATTCAGAGTTTTTTTTTTAAACAACAACAAAAATTAAAGAATCATTCCAGCAACTTGAGAAAGAAGAATGAATAACTCCAACTGTAATCAAAATACATTAAGGTTTCTGCACAATAGGATGAGAGTTGAAGATATTAAAAGAGACCCATATAAATTTCAAGGAGTTCCATACTTCAACTATCTTGGAGTTAACCTCAACAGGGAAATAAGATCTCCAGCGAGAGATAATGAATACAATAATTAAGATCGAAAGTTTAACTCTAATTCTTTAAGTATATTACAACTCTCACGAAACATACTAAGATAAATTCTGAATGACAAGATATATTCTATTAGAGAACGAACAAGTACATAGTAAATTTAAAAAATGCAATTAACTGGTGGCTAAAATTACAGAACATCTAACCTATTGATCTGTTAAGAATTTGTTACAGCAGCAAAAGAGAATTGTTATATTTAAGAAATTATACCATATAGTATCAACAACTTCAGGATTAGTTATAATTGGATGTAGAGGACATTGGAAACTGTCAGGATACAAATATATTTTAAAATAATTACTATGTTATGCTGAAAAAACATGAGAAATCATTTGATTAGTAAAGATGTATATTCAGTTTTAATTAGTTCTTCTAATATCGTGTACAGGAAATATAAATATTTTGGGAAAGAGTGAAAACTATTTCATATTTCTTAAAATGCGAAATATTGTAAAGGCTCCGTGGTTCGTTCGTAATGACAGTCTTTATAGTGACCTTAGGATAAACACTGTCTCAGAGGAAATCAAAAGATTTGCAGAGAAACACAAGCAAAGACTTCTACAGCACGAGAACAAGGAAATAGCTTGCTTGTTAGACAACTCTGGCGAGACCCGTCGCTTGAAAAGGACGAAGCCTCTATCTAGAACTTTGCAATGAGAAAGTGTAACAAATCACACATGAACAGAGTGTGCGTTAATCAGGAGTCCATCGGTGGGTGTTACTTCAACAAACAGTGACATTAGTATTAAATGTATATTGCTAGATAGGCTCCACACATGAACAGAGTGTGCGTTCATCAGGAGTCCATCGGTGTGCTCCATTGCCTAGTTGTAATTTTGTAATAACAAATTTTAAATTAAAAATCAATACAGCAAAAATTGCTGCTCAAGGAAAACATCAATCGGATTACTCACAAATTACAACTCGACATTTCAACTTGATTATCCTTTTCAACTGTGTAATAGTAACAGTGATAAGATTTTTCATTTTCTTCGATCATTTTCCGCTATAGAGATATTCAAGGATATTTATTTAAATCAATATATTTAACAATATTGTAATATATTGGATCAAATTATATATTTGATTATAAGAATATTGATGTCAATGACAAAACTAATATTATATTTCTAAAGTAACCAACAGTTTAAAATTTTTAAAACTTGTACATAGTAATATAAATAACAGATTATTCTAACAATAGTGTACTGAAAAGTAAATTTGGTGGTTAACAAAGGTAAAGGCGGTAATGTTGGGTATTACCAATAGGGTAAACCTATCTTAGCCCCCACGTTTTGTAATTCAGTTCCGCGATCTCTCTACATTTAAATATTACACCCTTAGTTCCTTTAACCCTGATAAACCAACCAGGTAACCAATTTTACCGATACCTACGGATACCTCAGTTCTAGAGGCATTGTTAGGCGTTTCCTCACGTAATAGTTTGAAATTTAGAATACTTGTACTAATATTAATAACGCATTATTCTAACATACATTTGAATGAGCTGTAAAGAAGATAACAAGTTAATGTCAATTTTTGTTTCGTTTTCTTCTTTATTATATACGTGAGTAATTTTAGTTTCATTTATTTTGAACACCAGTTTTTTTCATTTATGAGTATGGCATATGTTTTGAGTTGTATTTTTCATATTTTAATTTTTGTCTTTTCCATTTAACAGTGGGCCAATTTAAGTTTAAAGTTTTATATTCATTATAATTACATGTGTTTTTATCTGTTATAGTTAACAACTATTTTAATTGATGTTGTAAATACTTGTTTCTTGATTGTAGATTTTGTTTTTCTTATCTGGTATAATAGGATATTTGTCGAGTTACGCTTTAGTTTGAAGATTTCCCTTCTTGTTTGTAAAGCGTTAAGTATTGTATTTATTTACTAATTCCATCCTATAAAAATGTAATTCTTAAAATTAATAAACTTTCATTCATTCATTATGATTGGTGATATAGTATACTTTGTCCAACCCAAACTCTTCAAGTCCACAATACATAATAAAAATACAAAACTTGGTGTAGGTTGTACACAAATTCGCCCAGTGGCTATATCTGCAGCTGAAACACAGACTGGTGACATTAATTTATTAAGAATGTAATTCTTAAAATAAATAAAGTTTCATTAATTAATTATGATTGGTGATATAGTATACTTTGTCCAACTCAAACTCTTCAAGTCCACGATACATAATAAAAGGACAAAACTTGGTGTAGGTTGTACACAACACAAATTCGCCCAGTGGCTATATCTGCAGCTGAAACATAGACTTATTAATGTATTAAGAACTTAATTCTTAAAATTAATAAACTTTCATTCATTCATTATGATTGGTGATATAGTATACTTTGTCCAACTCAAACTCTTCACATAATAAAAGGACAAAACTTGGTGTAGGTTGTACACAACACAAATTCGCCCAGTGGCTATATCTGCAGCTGAAACATAGACTTATTAATGTATTAAGAACTTAATTCTTAAAATTAATAAACTTTCATTCATTCATTATGATTGGTGATATAGTATACTTTGTCCAACTCAAACTCTTCACATAATAAAAGGACAAAACTTGGTGTAGGCTGTACAAAACACAAATTCGCCCAGTGGCTATATCTGCAGCTGAAACATAGACTGGTGACATTAACGTATTAAGAAAGGAATTCTGGCCAGGAAATTGTTTCCATCATTCGATGTGCCCATACCATATCTCAAGAGTATTAGACTCATTTTCATATTTCTTTCAAGAAACACATTTTTACTTTGTTATTAGAATCTTATTACAATATATAGACTATTTTTGTTTAGTTTAGTTTTACAAAAAACTAATATTATTATTCTTAGGACTAGGAAGGAGACTTTTTGAAATTCGTAAAATACATACAACAAACAAAAGCGAAAGTATTTGTTGAACCTTTATTTCTCAGGCTCATATTTAAATATTCCCTTTTATCAGGTATTTTAGACAAATTATCCCTAATCCTCTCCACCTCCCCCACCCCTATACTATCCTCCTCGAGGAATAATCCTACTGATTTTCCCTCCATAAATCGTACATTTCAATCTAAAATACAAATATGTTTCCTTTCGTTTTTCAACCTTTACAAACCATAATTTTGTTTAATTAAAGAAGAATAAACCCTAGCCTAAACCTAACATAATTATCAAACTGTGTCAAATTTGTTCAACTATTTTTATAACTAAACTTAAAAACGTAATCCGAATTTTTCTAGATCAAATTTATGTTTTCACATGTATTTTGTTTAAGAATGAAACATAATCGGTTAAAGGTAAAATCTTTTTCTTTAATATTAAGTTTTTGTGGAAGAGAATTTACCTTAAACAAATTTCTCAATTTGATATCCGTTTTCCACATATTGGTACTTGCTAGACTCGACGATCCTTCACTTCGGTTACAGTCGTATACATTCGTCACAAATCGGCCAACGTTAGAATATATCGCACAACAATTTCTTCGGAATCTCAATCTCGAACGTGATCGCGTTACAATATCTATGTTACACTGAGAAAGGACAGCAACGGTACGACGCGTCTTCCCTCACTCTCAGTATTTGTTGCAAATAGACAGGAATATCGGTTACGTAATGATTGATTCGATGTCACTAGATGTGAAGGTTAGAGTGCACTTTTATGTAGCGGTGTTGATAAATGTTCGCAATTAGTCTAACGTTAAATCGGTAATTAATGAGTTGCAGCGGAATTTCTGTTTGATAATAACTTTTGTTTGACACAATTAAAAGGTAAAGTGCAGTCCAACAATATATTCTATTATAACATCTAGATACAACAGAACTTTAAAGCAGGCTACTTAAGTTAAAGTTATTTAGTTTTAATGTTTAATATTTGCTCTGCTTTATCTTAGTATATTTTACTTTTTTTTATACTTTTTTAAGTATCGAATATGCTTTTTTAAGTAAGGGTAAATTATGTGATTAATCAAACAAATTAATGCAGACTTTTGTAAAGGTATAAACGTGGTCTTGGAATATTATCTGTCTGTCGTATATGCAGAGTTCTACAACCGTGAACCGATTTTAATGAAACTGTAAATTTTGGTTTTATCTAGGGACTTTTTTACTTTTACTTCATAACCTAAATGTCAGGGATAACTAACTGAAAATTATATTTAACTCAAAAACAGATATAATGATTTTGATACTAATTTTCTCACGTGCCCAGGAACCCCTAAAAACTTATTGATTGTCATCTCTCTAAAAATTGCGGTTCATAAAAAAAAATCTGTATAAAACGAAACAATCCGCTTTGGGCCTGTAATAAAATACGCAATTTCTCAAAATTGACTAAATCAATAGTTTCAATTTTAGTCTTGATGACCCAAACACTTGTGCAAAATTGCAAGAGAAAAAACATTACAGTTCAGGAATAAACGACAAAAACTGTATGACGTACAGAGTCAGTTTGGTAATCGAGAGAAAACTGAAAATCTGTTGTTTGATTGCTTCACTTCATGGCCTCAGCAAACAGGAAAAATCACTTTTCACATAACTTTGTTATCTCTGTGCATGACGACAATAGATAGGATTTTGGTACAGGAGGCTGTAGATCTGACGAAATACAAATGTCAAAATGGCGCTTATTTTAAATTGTTTTTGTTCATATATTGTGTGGTATGAACATAATCCAATTCTGCATGTAATAATACCAAACCCACCTCTCTACAATGACAAATAGATAAATTATTGCCAAAAAACTAATTATAAACATGGGCTTTCAAGAAAACGCGATATGTGTGTTCCTATATGTAACTGTTTTAAACAAACTTAACCCTACTGGAAAAAAAAACCTATATCAATCGATTCAATTTAACATTTTCTACAAGACCTTAGAGACCAACTTTTGTGCATTACATTTAAATGATGTGTTATATTTCATCATGGGCTGGGTAAGTATCATGTTGGCGACCGTTTTTTTTTACAAAAAAAAACAAGATATTTGTTTTACACTTTATAAAATTAAAAGTGTTGAACTGTTTTCATTAACTGAAATATTCCTTGTTTACTCAAATTTAAAATATTGTTTGTTTAAACAAATACTTTTAATTTATTATATTGAAGCTAATTTTTTCTGTATTTAACCACTCAAAAACATTGCACAAATTTTCTCACTTTCACAACCGAAATAAGGGTTTGTGTTATTAATCTTTACGTTACATTAAATTTGGAAATAAATCAGTTCAACGGATTTTGATCAATTAAGTTTTTATAACAGTCCCATGGCCGATTTTTTTTTTTTTTTTTTTAGAGAAAAGAAACGAACCGGCATTTAAAAAAATCGACGAGTAAGTTATGCTTAGGTCCTTGGAGAATACACTAACATTTTGATAAAATTGTAAGTTTCTAATTTATCTTGTAACAGTTATCGCTGAATTTTGAAATATCAATAAATAATCAAATATTCTCATATAGCAACTTTGTTTAAAATCGCCCCAAGTTTTTGTATTGTAGAGTACTACACATATGTCAGATGACAGAGACACAGACATCATTTCAAAAACAACTGTTTTAATCTCACTGGGACTCAAAAACCTAAAACCCATCACATATCTTTCTCTATACTACGTATATGTATAAAAATCGGTTGAATAGTTTATGTTATTAACTTTGTGTGTTATTTTGTGTTAGATAATGGGGATCAATAAGGAATTTATTTTGGGGCGAAGTTGCATCGGGTCCTCTCTTCCACTTAACCATTTCAAAATAAAATCATCAAAAAACATTATAAAAATGTTTAAACTAAAAACTAATGATAACAAACAAATTAGAAGAAAAGCAAAAAAAAAGATATCATAAGAATAGACACAATAAAGATAAAAATTACAAATTAACCTAAAACATAAAATAAATCAGAATTGTAAGATGAAAATTAAAGCAATTTTTTCGAAACAAGTTTAAAATAACGAAATTAGTAGTTTAAATTGATATTAAATATATTTTTGTTATTTGAAAATGAATGAATAATTGACTTTATTTTGGGGGAGAAGTTTTTTTTTTAAACTATCTTTTGCTGCGGTTTTAGTTATTCCGCATACAGGTTCTGGGCCAATTTTTTACCAGTTTATCTGCCTTTTCGTTTCCTTTGTTCCCTCTTTGACCTGGTATCCGGTTGGTTCGAAAGCTTGGTTACGGTTTCGTTATGCATAACTGTACTGTGCTTTAGTATAATTAGCATTGTTGGTCCCTTTCTTGTACTCTTACTATTTATATATCCCAAGTAACTAGACACTCCAGTTTGCTGCAACATAGTTAAAAAAGACAAAACATTATGAAGTTTTAAAAGAAATAACTGCTTATAATAAGCACTAATGTAATCACACCGTTATCATAATTAATAGTATACAATAATTTAAACTGCGCTACACTTTGTTGGCATTTCAATAGTCTATAGTTTTAAGGTAAAAAAAGTAATGCGTATTTACAGATTTGAGTAGAACTTTTTTTTAATTTCAGAAGAATGTCAGAGACAAAAACTAAAAAATTGACATTTCTCATTTTTTAAATTAGAATGTCTTCAAACTTTGCAAACAGAAAACATTAAATATTCATATTTATGCCAGGACGTGGAATATTTACTAAATTGTCAACATTTAACATTGATCTCTCACATACGTCGTAAATTCACAGATTTCCTCACCATAATCCATTATCAGGGAACATTAACTGTGGTTTCCCCTGAATAATTAAAACTAAATACCCAGTACTACGCCATTAACCTGTCAACCCTGGCATATTATTGCATATCATTATAGTAATAAACGATGGAAAAACATTAGACAAACTTACTCACAAAACAAAATGAAACGGAACTAATCGTAAATAAACGATCCAACATTTTCAGAAAAATGACGTCAATATATTTTGTTTGAGTTCTTAGAAGATATAAATGAGCATAATTTAATCAACATCGTTAGTGTCGATTTTGAGAAAATCGTAATTTTTTTTTTTTTTTTAACAACCCCTACATTTTATGTTTACCGATACCACAGTTCTCAACAGCCCAAACACGTGACTGATATAAATAAAATATTCTATATAGGTATATGTTGATCACATCTCAGGATTTTTTTTCAATAATACAAAATTTTGGGATAGCTCTAAAAAAAATAAGATGTCCTCAAAACCGGCTTCAACGAAATTGATCAAGTAGTATTTATTTTATATGTGTTACATTTTATAATGTGAACAGTTGTCTATTTTATTATTAAGCACATAAGATTGTCAAATTTTTCCTGTTAAAATTATGTATAAAAGAGGGTCAAATAAATAAATTTTCATTTCATTTCATATGAAATTGATTAGTACTTAACTTAATTTAGTACTTAATTTTAGTTTATCTCCTAAGGACCTAAACAAAACGTATTGATCACCACCCCACTAAAATTGTCGGTTCGTGAGTTATGTATGAAACCCCAAAAATATACCACCCTAATGTAAGTTGAATTTTTAAAAAATTGTTAAAATTTAACAACAATTCAAGTAATTTCTACATATCTAAGCGAAAATCGTCTTAAGGAGAAAACAAAATTTAATTTATCAGCTAAACACTCTAAAGGTACAATCTGATTTTTTTAAAGAATACTGATAAAAATAAAGCTACGAATTTTTTTTTTTTTTTTTACCTGCAATGACTGTACATATTTATTTTGTATTTTGAGAAAAATGGATACAAAGGGGAAGTTCAATTGTTACGAGATGACAAAGAAAACAAACAAGTCAAGCAAATGTAATGTAAATGATCTGTTCTAAAGAAATGTTGTATTTGTTATTTTTCATTTCCATTTGAACGATTCCTACCTGTTAGATTTGTGTTTCCTTTCATTAAATGTAAGTGCAATAATGGTTACTTAATGGTTCGCTATTTTAACATGTATGAAATATAATAAATGTATTTAATGATACATTTAGTTATTTGGTGTGTGTATCTATGCCAGCAGTGGTAAACATATTCATTATTTGTCTACAGCATCTTTTTAAATTGAATTTTTTTTTTTTTTAACTCCTGAAGTTTGTCTATCTTTGTTGATTGTCTACTATAATGTCTAATCCACAGGAACACGTGAATAGGATGTTTACTAATTGTTTACCATTGTTTACTAATTTCAAGATGAGTTTTATCCAAATTAGACATGTCTGCAAAGTTAACCGACAAATGTCGTGCGTGGTTAGGTTAACCTAAACCATCCATTGTTTACTAATTTCAGGATTAGTTTTATCCAAATTAAATATGTCTGCAAAGTTAACCGACAAATGTCGTGCACGGTTAGGTTAGGTTAACCTAAACCATCTATTGTTTACTAATTTCAGGATAAGTTTTATCCAAATTAGACATGTCTGCAAAGTAACCCGACAAATGTCGTGCGTGGTTAGGTTAGGTTAGGTTAACCTAAACCTACCATTGCTTACTAATTGCAGGATGAGTTTTATCCAAATTAGACATGTCTGCAAAGTTAACCGACAAATATCATGCGCGGTTAGGTTAGGTTAGGTTAACCTAATCAATCAATTATTTACTAATTTCAGGATGAGTTTTATCCAAATTAGACATGTCTGCAAAGTTTACCGAGAAATGTCGTGCGCGGTTAGGTTAATCTAAACCATCCATTATTTACTAATTTCAGGATGAGTTTTATCCAAATTAGATATGTCTGCAAAGTTAACCGACAAATGTCGTGCGCGATTAGTTTAGACCTAAACCATCCATTGTTTACTAATTTCAGGATGAGTTTTATCCAAATTAGACATGTCTGCAAAGTTAACCGACAAATATCGTGCGCGGTTAGGTTAGGTTAGGTTAACCTAAACCATCCTTTATTTACTAATTTCAGTGTGAGTTTTATCCAAATTAGACATGTCTGCAAAGTTAACCGACAAATATCGTGCTCGGTTAGGTTAGGTTAGGTTAACCTAAACCATCCATTATTTACTAATTTCAGGATGAGTTTTATCCAAATTAGACATGTCTGCAAAGTTAACCGACAAATGTCGTGCACGGTTAGGTTAACCTAAACCATCCATTGTTTACTAATTTCAGGATGAGTTTTATCCAAATTAGACATGTCTGCAAAGTTAACCGACAAATGTCGTGCACGGTTAGGTTAACCTAAACCATCCATTGTTTACTAATTTCAGGATGAGTTTTATCCAAATTAGACATGTCTGCAAAGTTAACCGACAAATATCGTGCGCAGTTAGGTTAGGTTAGGTTAACCTAAACCATCCATTGTTTACTAATTTCAGGATTAGTTTTATCCAAATTAGACATGTCTGCAAAGTTAACCGACAAATGTCGTGCGCGGTTAGTTTAGGTTAGGTTAACCTAAACCATCCATTGTTTACTAATTTCAGGATGAGTTTTATCCAAATTAGACATGTCTGCAAAGTTAACCGACAAATATCGTGCGCAGTTAGGTTAGGTTAGGTTAACCTAAACCATCCATTGTTTACTAATTTCAGGATTAGTTTTATCCAAATTAGACATGTCTGCAAAGTTAACCGACAAATGTCGTGCGCGGTTAGTTTAGGTTAGGTTAACCTAAACCATCCATTGTTTACTAATTTCAGGATTAGTTTTATCCAAATTAGACATATCTGCAAAGTTGACCGACAAATATCGTGCGCGGTTAGTTTAGGTTAGGTTAACCTAAACCATCCATTGTTTACTAATTTCAGGATTAGTTTTATCCAAATTAGACATGTCTGCAAAGTTAACCGACAAATGTCGTGCGCGGTTAGTTTAGGTTAGGTTAACCTAAACCATCCATTGTTTACTAATTTCAGGATTAGTTTTATCCAAATTAGACATGTCTGCAAAGTTAACCGACAAATGTCGTGCGCGGTTAGTTTAGGTTAGGTTAACCTAAACCATCCATTGTTTACTAATTTCAGGATTAGTTTTATCCAAATTAGACATATCTGCAAAGTTGACCGACAAATATCGTGCGCGGTTAGTTTAGGTTAGGTTAACCTAAACCATCCATTGTTTACTAATTTCAGGATTAGTTTTATCCAAATTAGACATGTCTGCAAAGTTAACCGACAAATATCGTGCGCGGTTAGTTTAGGTTAGGTTAACCTAAACCATCCATTGTTTACTAATTTCAGGATTAGTTTTATCCAAATTAGACATATCTGCATAAGTTGACCGACAAATGTCGTGCGCGGTTAGGTTAGGTTAGGTTAACCTAAACCATCCATTGTTTACTAATTTCAGGATGAGTTTTATCCAAATTAGACATGTCTGCAAAGTTAACCGACAAATATCGTGCGCAGTTAGGTTAGGTTAGGTTAACCTAAACCATCCATTGTTTACTAATTTCAGGATTAGTTTTATCCAAATTAGACATGTCTGCAAAGTTAACCGACAAATGTCGTGCGCGGTTAGTTTAGGTTAGGTTAACCTAAACCATCCATTGTTTACTAATTTCAGGATTAGTTTTATCCAAATTAGACATATCTGCAAAGTTGACCGACAAATATCGTGCGCGGTTAGTTTAGGTTGGGTTAACCTAAACCATCCATTGTTTACTAATTTCAGGATTAGTTTTATCCAAATTAGACATGTCTGCAAAGTTAACCGACAAATGTCGTGCGCGGTTAGTTTAGGTTAGGTTAACCTAAACCATCCATTGTTTACTAATTTCAGGATTAGTTTTATCCAAATTAGACATATCTGCAAAGTTGACCGACAAATATCGTGCGCGGTTAGTTTAGGTTAGGTTAACCTAAACCATCCATTGTTTACTAATTTCAGGATTAGTTTTATCCAAATTAGACATGTCTGCAAAGTTAACCGACAAATGTCGTGCGCGGTTAGTTTAGGTTAGGTTAACCTAAACCATCCATTGTTTACTAATTTCAGGATTAGTTTTATCCAAATTAGACATATCTGCAAAGTTGACCGACAAATATCGTGCGCGGTTAGTTTAGGTTAGGTTAACCTAAACCATCCATTGTTTACTAATTTCAGGATTAGTTTTATCCAAATTAGACATATCTGCAAAGTTGACCGACAAATATCGTGCGCGGTTAGTTTAGGTTAGGTTAACCTAAACCATCCATTGTTTACTAATTTCAGGATTAGTTTTATCCAAATTAGACATATCTGCAAAGTTAACCGACAAATATCGTGCGCAGTTAGGTTAGGTTAGGTTAACCTAAACCATCCATTGTTTACTAATTTCAGGATTAGTTTTATCCAAATTAGACATGTCTGCAAAGTTGACCGATTTTTTGTTTTTACCTGTAACTCACGAAACGGAACATTATTAAAGAGAAGATGGGTGCACTTAAGCAAATTTGATCAAAATCGTTATTTTGTGTTTTTTTTTCTTATTCCGCGGAATTAGATATGAATACAAATTTGACTAAAATCGGTCCACGCGTTTACTAAATCAACAAACGGACATCATTCCAAAAACACTTTTTTTTTAACTCAATGAACCTCAAATTAGATATATCTGCAACAACTTCGACATCACTTCCCCTCACGTAGTCAATTTAGTGGCTACGGGCTTAACAATAACGAGAGAGTCTTGGGTTAAATCCCTCTCTTTCATCTTTCCTATCATGTCTCCCTTTACCAACTCTTATTCTTTTCCAACCGTAACTCTATTCAAAAAAATTTGTTATTTTCTTTCTTTTCATATAAGGTGATGATGACAGAGAAGTTTTTGCCTTAAAAATAAAAAAATGAATTTCAAAATCATCACCGATATTAACCCTATACTAAGTGGTAAAGTACAAAATTTAAAAATACAATTGTAGATTGTAAATTTGATAAATAAAACAAAAAAATGATGCAGATTCGTTGCACAATTTTTTTAACTCGCACATCGCTTTAATACATTTAAAATAAATAAGACTAAACATTACTAAAAATATCAGTTTTTTAGTTTTTAATCAACAAGTGAAAATGAACTATGAACTACGACCAATAATAAATAATGGTCTAAACTTGTTAGCTTCTTCCATAAAAAGTTCTCTGCGAGCTTTATTTGGTCTTATTTACTGTTTTCTTTTGTATTAAAATTGAACTGTAATACAATAATACAGTGTGATTTTATAAAAGAATTGATACAAGTAAACATTTAATATTCTTTAAATAATCTGCAAAGACTGTAGATATTGATTTCGGATTTTTAGAATTTTTGTCAGATAAAAATGAAAACAAACAAGTCGGGCAAATGTAATGTAAAACGTACAAACTACGTTAAAAACATTACAAGATTAACTCTTTTGTTTAATAATTAAGCGATGCCGAACATTTCCACGCACTGATTTCGTTACAAAACAACCAAACAGTTCTTATAACAACATATCAAGTTCTGATAATGGCAAATCCAAGATGACTGCATTCTGACATATATTGCAAATTGTAAATACGATATTGAATTTTATTACTATTAGATGTATATATTACGGTCAATATGATAAAAAAGGCATTGTATTCAATGTTTAGGGATTATATAAATTGCCAAAAGTTGACAGGCAAAATATGAAATCAAGCATATTTCACACTTTGTCTAAGGATTCTAAAGAATTTCTCTGGACTTCAGGCAGAGTTTGCATTACCGGTTTTTCCATGGCTTTCAGGTTAGGTTTAAATAGGTTTGTTTTCATTTACTTCAGTAAATATTTACACATCCTTATTTCTCCATATTATATTTTTTTACATTGTAAATAAATAATTTTCTGAACAAATCTGTTCATTTAATACTTTGCCTGAACAACAGTAGACATTTAACAAAATTCTTAGGCAAAGTGATTAAAGTTTAGGCAATGTATAAAATGCCAAGGTATTCTATAGAAAGTCTCGATTTTATACAATGCCAGTAACATGTAATTAATTTACTTAGCTGAGTATTTAATTTCAAAACTCTAACAAAACATTATTATTTTATGAGAGGGGAGGGGAGGTGAAGTTTTAATATGCGAAAGTATAACTTGGGTTTACGAGTCAGTTTTTATTTAAATTGTTAGCTTTTTTTTATATTAAAACCAGAACAAAAAATTAATTTTATCAACTGAACTGTCTACAACGCTACAGTATGATTGATACAAGTAAAGCTTTGATACTTTTTTTTAATTTCCTGCAAAGACTGAAGATAATCATTTTGCATTTTGAAAAGGAAAAAAAAAATAGACTCAAAGGGGAAGTTCAATTATTGTCAGATAGCAATGAAAACAAATAAGTCAAGCAAATGTAATGTAAATCATCTGTTCAAAAGAAATGTTGTATTTGTTATTTTTAATTTCCATTTGAACGATTCCGACCTGTTAGATTTGTGTTTCCATTCATTATTTCTAAAGTGTTTTACTATGTGTAACAAATAATTGTTATTTATGTTTCACTATTTAAAAAATGTAGTATAAAAAATATACATTTAGTTAATTGGTGTTTTTCTCTATGTCTGCTGTGTAAATAACTAAAATTCAATTTTTAAAATGAGCTGTGTAGAAACATTGCACAAACTTTCTTACACGCCCATCTCTAAAACAAAACAAACTCTAATCGTCACTAAAATTTTTATTTCCGTAGTTGTCTATCAAACGATATAAATGAAACACGGATACCATCTTTGAATATTTAAATAAAAGCCTAAAGTTGTTTTGCTTCTCTCATAAACACAGCATAAGCACTAGTCGCATTTAATTCAAAATAACAGCTGTCAAAGTTTTTTTTAAATTATTTCTGATCACTAATGTTTTTTACTTTTGTGAAAAGGTTAAAGTAATTAATATTTATCTTTCAATAAAATTTTACCATAATCGGTAAAGCCAACCTAACTAAATCTAACCTAACCAAACCTAAACTTTTTGTGTGGGTTACTAGTTCTCCTTTTCCTGTTATTTTACCCATTATAAATATATTTTTTAAATAATCAGATACGAAATAAAGGAAATAAATACTTTACTTTCAAGCAAGTAAAATAATTCTGTAATAATTACTCAAATTAATTCTAAAAATAGATACTTAAATAATAAAGGAAGTAAACAATTCACTCTGAAATAAGTAAAATAATTAAGTTATAATTACTAAAAACTAACTTTAAAAATAGTCGGATACATATTTAGGAACTAAATACGTTATTTTCAAACAAGTAAAATAATTAAGTGAATTACTAAAGTTAATTCTAAAAATAATCACATACAACCATAATAAATGAACTAAATACTTTAGTTTCAAACAAGTAAAATAATTAATTCATAAAATAGACAGATATGTAATAAAGTAAGTGGGCAATTTATTTTCAAATAATAAAATAATTAAGTTAATAACTAAAATTAACTTTAAAAATAGTCACATACTTAATAAGGGAAGTCAAGAGTTTACTTTCAAACAAGTAAAATAATTAAATTATAAGTACTAAAGTTAACTTAAAAGAATGTCAGATACGTAAGAAGGTAAGTCAATAGTTCACTTTCAAACAAGCAAAATAATTAAATTATAAGTACTAAAGTTAACTTAAAAATATGTCAGATACGTAATAAGGTAAGTCAATAGTTCACTTTTAAACAAGTAAAATAAATAAATTATAAGTACTAAAGTTAACTTAAAAGAATGTCAGATACGTAATAAGGTAAGTCAATAGTTCACTTTTAAACAAGTAAAATAATTAAATTATAAGTACTAAAGTTAACTTAAAAGAATGTCAGATACGTAATAAGGTAAGTCAATAGTTCACTTTCAAACAAGTAAAATAATTAAATTATAAGTACTAAAGTTAACTTAAAAGAATGTCAGATACGTAATAAGGTAAGTCAATAGTTCACTTTCAAACAAGTAAAATAATTAAATTATAAGTACTAAAGTTAACTTAAAAGAATGTCAGATACGTAATAAGGTAAGTCAATAGTTCACTTTCAAACAAGTAAAATAATTAAATTATAAGTACTAAAGTTAACTTAAAAGAATGTCAGATACGTAATAAGGTAAGTCAATAGTTCACTTTTAAACAAGTAAAATAATTAAATTATAAGTACTAAAGTTAACTTAAAAGAATGTCAGATACGTAATAAGGTAAGTCAATAGTTCACTTTTAAACAAGTAAAATAATTAAATTATAAGTACTAAAGTTAACTTAAAAGAATGTCAGATACGTAAGAAGGTAAGTCAATAGTTCACTTTCAAACAAGTAAAATAATTAAATTATAAGTACTAAAGTTAACTTAAAAGAATGTCAGATACGTAATAAGGTAAGTCAATAGTTCACTTTTAAACAAGTAAAATAATTAAATTATAAGTACTAAAGTTAACTTAAAAGAATGTCATATACGTAAGAAGGTAAGTCAATAGTTCACTTTCAAACAAGTAAAATAATTAAATTATAAGTACTAAAGTTAACTTAAAAGAATGTCAGATACGTAATAAGGTAAGTCAATAGTTCACTTTTAAACAAGTAAAATAATTACATTATAAGTACTAAAGTTAACTTAAAAGAATGTCAGATACGTAATAAGGTAAGTCAATAGTTCACTTTCAAACAAGTAAAATAATTAAATTATAAGTACTAAAGTTAACTTAAAAGAATGTCAGATACGTAAGAAGGTAAGTCAATAGTTCACTTTTAAACAAGTAAAATAATTAAATTATAAGTACTAAAGTTAACTTAAAAGAACGTCAGATACGTAATAAGTTACGTCAATAGTTCACTTTTAAACAAGTAAAATAATTAAATTATAAGTACTAAAGTTAACTTAAAAGAATGTCAGATAAGTAATAAGGTAAGTCAATAGTTCACTTTCAAACAAGTAAAATAATTAAATTATAAGTACTAAAGTTAACTTAAAAGAATGTCAGATAAGTAATAAGGTAAATCAATAGTTCACTTTCAAACAAGTAAAATAATTAAATTATTAGTACTAAAGTTAACTTAAAAGAATGTCAGATACGTAATAAGGTAAGTCAATAGTTCACTTTCAAACAAGTAAAATAATTAAATTATAAGTACTAAAGTTAACTTAAAAGAATGTCAGAAACGTAATAAGGTAAGTCAATAGTTCACTTTTAAACAAGTAAAATAATTAAGTAATAATTAACTCAAAAAATAGTCAGTTGCATAATAAAGAAAGTAAATACTTAAATATTTTTATATAAATTCTTTTTTTTAATTTTAAAAGTAATTGTTTCAATTGACATTAAGGTTGTCAGCTTATTAATAATTTAACTTTTTAAATTCTTCATTAAACAAGAGAACACGTACTTAGACCAACAACAAATAGTGGGCCTGGAATACATCCATGGTAATCCAATATGATTTCATCTGACTTTGTTGTTTACACAGTATTCCACATGAATAATCACGTTAAATGGATTTAACTAATCGAAATATTCTGCTCCAATAGTTCGAATATATGGTGTGGTAGGCTACATCCAATACGTGAAATAATATCAAGTTATGTTCTATAGTGTTTAAAATACGATAGTTTAACACGTCATATACAGGGTGATCCAAAATTCGTAATACTGATTCCAAACGTGAAAAGGTTTTCGTTTAATAGAAAACGAAATTTAAAAATATTTGTATACAGAATAATTGAAATTTTCACGACAATAGTTAGAGATTTGATTTTAAGGGTCGAGATAAGGCGAAATTTAAGTAAAGATCCGAAAAAAAACATCGTTTTCGAATTACCTCTAGGGAAATATTTCGCTCTGATTTCTACTTCCGAGTGAAATGAGGCATTACTGTAATTATTGAAACCAAAACATAGGTTATGGTTTCTTCTTTGATATTTGAAAATAAAGCTTCTATAACTGTTCCAAAATATTTCTTAAAAAAAATCGTGTTATACACACAAAAAATTTGACTCGAAAAATATACTTTTTTTTAGATTTGGCTTAAAATAACTTTTCTGGTTTTAAAGTTATATGATAATGGGTTATTCGTATTATTAATATTGTCTAATCGAACATTTTCAATCACTTATGTATATGAAAACTAATTCAAGACATTTTGAGAGTATAAATCAACTCTCGTTATCAAGTGTCAAACTAGAACAGAAAACAGAAAAAAAAAACATCAACATAGGGTCATGTTGGAAACTAAAACTAAATTATAATCTAAAAAAGAACTCAAACATAAAAATATGCCTGAGCAGTCGAAACTAAGACTAAATACAAACTTTATCAGGTAAAACCAGAACATACAGCCATAGATTACACACAAATGACGGCGAGCAACTGATTGTAATGTGTGAACTCAAGAGAAAATTGTCCTGTTTGGTAAACAATCTTTTGCCCCCTCTTTCAAGTCTTTAGTCTTAGATCGCGTCATGATTCCCATTTGTGGAATAAGCGGCAAACTTTTAAGGTAAGTATTTTTATCTCCAATTTTTAATTCAGTTTTCATTAGCGAGAGCCATATTGGCCTTATTTATATAAATATATATAAATATTGGATATATAAATATTGGACAATCCTAATTAGGATTGTCCAATAGGTTTCCTTTTACTTAAGATTTTTCCCGGTGTATTATTTTTGTCTCTTCCCTTAAATTTGTGATTTTCATACTAAATATGTACAGCTAATTTCATCATATTTTAATTTAGTCTTAGCTTTGCTCAGGCCTAGTTTTAGGCTTCAGTTCTTTTCTTAGATTACAGATTTTATTTTATTTTCCAACATAGGCTACTAGGCTATCTTGGTGTTTCTATCTTTTTTATATTCTATTTTCCTACTTGATAACGGTAGTAGATTTATACTCTCGAAAAGTCGTGTTAAAGTGTCATATACAAATGAGGGCTAATGTCGGATTAAACCATGTTAATAAAATAACGTTGTTATAATGGCTAACAAACGTATAAAAGGTCTGAACAAGACAGATAATTTAATTCAGTGACAAATAAAGTCAATAGAAAACAATTGCACATTACAAAAATTCAAGTTTTATTAAAAACAAAAAACAAATTAATTATTAACTTAACAAATTTAAATTATTATTCAGTATTTTATGTTTGGTAAAGTATTTAGTATATTCTGCTAAATCGGCTTAATTCGTTTACATAATTTGTTTTCTTGAGGATAGAGCGTGGTGGGACTCCTCGTTTTTATGATTTTAATGCTCTGGACATTTCTTCTTTTGAGGTCAGAAGAAAGAGTTAATCTACAAAACATCTGTAAAGGAAGAGGGTGACTTCGTTGCGTATTTTAGCTGGTCAGGGTGAAATTAGCGCAACAAATTGTCCTTTTTGGACAGGGAAAAGTAGCATAATTAAATGGTGTCGCCAAACTGGAGCAAAATTTAGCCTTTTTTCCCTATTGATTGAGCTGCAAATTAATACTGGGCTAACTCCACGGACTCGTGTTCATTACTATGTATAGTGGTGTAAACTGTTTGTTCAGAAACTTAACTTGTTAGTTTTATCTTATTTCATTCTGTAGATTATGATCGTATAAATAAGCAACAAATTTTAGAAGACAGTAAAGAATAAAACTTAATAAAGAGGTAAAATTTCTACTTCTATAAAACTCTAGTTTTATTTTATTTTAAAGTTAGATAAAGTAAGTACCGAAAATTATAGCTGTAGAAAGAGAAAGGAAACGGACAAAGAGAAGAAAAAAATTGGATTAGAAAGTTAGAGAGGAAGAGAGAGATAAAAGATAAAAAGTAAGCAAAAAGAAGGAATAGAAAGATTGAGAGGAAGAAACAGTGGTTGGAAAGAAGGATGGGAATGGGAGAAATAAACGAAACGATCAAAGGGAAGCATGGAAGTGAATAGAAAGTGAAAGAGAAGAAAGGGTGGGGCGGAGAAAAATTTAGAGCAAGTAAAAAGGAGGAGAGAAGGTTGAAGAGAAAATGGTAATTGGAAAGGAGAATGGGAGAAAGATAAAAATTAAGAAAAAGGGGAAAATGAAGGAGAATAGAAAGTGCGAGAAAAAGAGGGTCAGACAGATAGAGATAAATAGAAAGAGTAAGTAAAGGTGAGGAAGAAAAGATGAAGAGGCAGAAACTATGGCTACAAAAGGTGATGGAAAAGAGAGGGAGCATAATAATAATGCACAACCTCTATAAATCATATAACAATATTTATTATTATTATTATTTCATGTATATATAATTTCTTTTTTATGAAAACTGTCAACTGGTTTAAATAACTTAATTAATACACATGTAAGTTATAAGACGTATAGTAATCACATATAATTAAAGATCTCAAATAAGAGAAACTAACCTAAAAATCCTTGAATAATTTATATAACGTTGAAATGGCAACCAATAGAGAATCGATGATTATTGTACGCTTCCAAACATGCTGATGGTAAAAATAAAAGCGAAGGATTTAACCGAATACTAAATTAATAATATGTAAATCCGGCTAAGACCCCTCGGGATTTCAACTCACTATTACTAATCCCCAAAGGGATCCACACGTGTAATAAATAAACACGTTTGAACTACGCACATTTTAAAGATTTGAGAAGGGACATTTTAACATATTATGTGTACATGTGACCGAACAAAGAGGCCTGTATGAAATACAGCATAGAAATAACAGAAGAATGTGAAACAAAGGAAACATAAAACAACAAATGTATTTTGTTCAGAACAGATAAACATAAACGTATTACGTTCGGAATTTATGTTATGCGATATCTCAGTGTAATAAATTATGTAAAGATATCATAGGAACAACCTCTATAGTGCTACTATCGCAATTAGTCGTATGTAAACTGTGTTCATGACTATATTATATAATAAAGACAAAAGTTGTTAAAAGATAAGAATATAATGTAACCCTACGATTCGAAAACAATAGAAGTGACTTTAAAGGGGATAACATAGTTGGTCAATTGTTCGTGTGTAAAAGTATCTTAATTTATTGGTTAAATTGAAATATTAGATGATAATAATATTAAAAGTACTTTATTGAGAAATAACAAATTAAACACTGTTCCAAAACGAAATTCACTCTAACAGACATGACTCATGATCACAGGCCGTCCTAAAAGTTGTATTTACGTTTATAATTAAAAATTACCCAATATTTATTATTTGAAATAATAAAACAATTGACAACTTCTAACATCCTAATGTGAACAATTAGTCGATTATTTCAAAGTTATTAACTTAACTGTTAAATTATTCACCATACTTCAGTTATAGGGTACCCAGCTTTGAAGAGATTTCTTTAATTTATAAAACGAATATACGAAAAAAGCGTACAGCGAAAAAAGCGTACACCAGGAATCTTGCGAAATATGCGTACAGGATCAAGTTTTGACAGTTGAGGAGGGTAAGCTATGACGTCAAAACATTTAGACAGGCGAAAAATGCGTACAACATTTAGGGTAAATGGATCTTTTAAAACCATTGAACTATATATCGATGGCTTAGAGTGAAAACAAACCTGATTTCCATCACACTTTTCCCAGGCTGTGGACTGGCAAAATGATAGAGATATGTTGCGCTATCAATTTGGCGTGTTTAAAATCAGCGTGTAGCCTCGTCATTTTTTTTTTTTTTTTACTTTTTAGTTATTTTTACTAACCTAACCTAACCTAACCTAACCTAACCTAACCTAACCTAATTTAGGGGTGGATGGCCGGGGTGGTGGTTTGTACGCATTTTTCGCTTATCATATTTACCCTATACCCTCGTCAAATACCACCGTTTCCCCTTGTACGCATATTTCGCTGTACGCATTTTTCGCTGTACGCTTTTTTCGTGCCACCTATAAAACAGTACCTAATTAACTTTAGCTAATTACTAATTGAATACTCACATACCACCAAAACCAATTAAGAACAGAACTGACTTTGGGTTAATTGGTTTTAATCCTAACCCATTCTCAAACTGGTCTTGATTTAGATAATAATTTTGAGGATTGGGGTTCCGAACGCCATGATCCCCAATAATTTTTAACTAACCATGGTTAATTTGAAAATAAAAAAATTAAACAAATTTTAAACTTGACTGCTCTACAGAACACGCCTAGCGTCCTGTATGGATGGCTTCCTTCTGTGTTGATTCTCTTTGTCTGATCAACTTGGACAGTCGGGGAAAGGTCGAAATGGACCTTGCTCAAGTAGGTACCGTGTCAAAGTGACAACGTCATACAATAGTTACTATTTTATGTATTTCGCCTCTTCAAATCTCTCTACACTTTTATTAAAATCGAAAAAACGTATTTCTTTTAATATGGAACAAAAACTAACAAAGTGCATAGCATCCATTTCTTCTTTGGATTAGCAAACGACAAGATAAAAATTACTAATTGACATTATTAATTAAATGACATTATTTGTTCTTAATTGATCACATTTATTTAGGTGCAGTAGTGTAATATCACAGATATACTAACTACTGGGAAGTTGTGGGAAGTTATAGGTTTTAAAAAAAAATCTGTGTCTAGTTTTTTTTAGGAATATATTTGTTTTGAGGTTCGCTGAGTCCAAAAGAGAGGTTTTTGAATGATGTCTATCTGTCTAGTGTATGTACTGCATAAACGTGTAGACTGATGTTAATAAATTTAATATATGGGCATATTTTGACTCTCTCAGGTAGTAATTCCCATTTTGACATATATTGCTATGTATTTTGTACATTTTTTATTTATGTGTATTTGTAAATTAGTGAGTAGCTGCCAAAAAAAAGTTAAAACTCAAAGTTTCGATTTTCACAAAATCGGCTCTAACGATGTTGATCGTATTTGTCTCAAGTGAAGCCTCTAACGATTTAAATGAAACGTATTGGTCGATATCTCAAAAAATGACGATTAATCAAAGCTAACGTAAACTCCTGTGCGAAATAGCGTTAAAAATTATATATATATATATATATATATATATATATAGATAGATAGATAGATACAAATTAACCATGATCGATTTTAATCATAAACAACTTACGCTGGGGACGTTACTATGACACAAACGAAGCAAGTTTAGGCTCTTATTTTTAAATACGTATTTTTTTTTATCTAAATAATCCATTTTCAGTTTTTAATTGATAAAGTACCTAAATGACATTTTTGAAACAATTAATTCTGGTTTTGGAGATAGATGAGTGAGAAGGTTTGTGCAATATTTTTTTGTATTTTTCAATATCTTAATATTTAAAATAAAATAAAATATTTAATTACCTTAGGTCTGTCTTGTGACTTCGTTGTTAGTTGCTTCTTACATGTTTCGAGTACATAACCCCATCATCAGAAAATTACTTTGTTGTTTTCTGATGATGGGGTTACGGCCTCGAAACATGTAAGAAGCAACCAACAACGAAGTCACAAGACGGACCTAAGGTAATTAAATATTTTATTTAAATTGTGACTTGGAACCAAAAATATGCTTATCAACTTAATATTTAATTCTTTACAGTATATAAAAATGTTGAGTGTAGCTGGATGGACCCTTCTGAGAATAAACAAAACACCAATCTATGGCTCAGTTTGAATTTATTTCACCAAAGTTAATTTTATCAAATGTATAACAGAATTATCTATTATACCGAGTACTTTACTTTGACAACGATGTGTGTATGAATATGCTATTGACAATATTAGTTAACAAACAGTAGCTATAGGTCAACATAGACAGTATTAAATATTAAACCCCATTTTAGTCAAGTCCCTAGGGAACTATAACTTTACTGGTAACGGCTCCTTTTAACAGGCACTGGAAATAGGAGTGCTCTTGTTTATTTTCGTCTACAGTATTTAACTTATCAATTTAGCTTTGGTACTGGAGATGTGAGTTTATTTACTAATATTTCAATTAATTATAAAAACTAAAAATATATTTATTAATAATAATATTACATTAATAAAGACTCGACTTGTGAGTTCTTGTCGTATTATTTATGACAACATGTTTCGGAGTCGTAACTCCATCATCTGGTCTTATTCGCTCCTAAGATATCTACGTATAATAAAATAAATTAACATACACATAACACTGACAATATTATAAGAAATATTTTAATGTGACGGTATTATGCAAGGAGACCAACCGATGGTTATCTCTGTTTATCTTTTGCACGTCATTATCTATACTATAAATGGTGTCACACCTTGCCATGGCTGATCACAGACTCTGTAGTGTAGTGTTATACCGGGTGAATAAAAAGTCAAGACCCCCCTCCCCTCTAATATTTTTCTAAGTAAATATACAGAGATATCCTTTTGGTGGTCGTGCAATCTTAGCAGGAAGTTTCATTTTATTAGTTGATAACTCTATTAGATAACTTAGTTGATAATAACGGTATTTGTCGTGGTAGAAAGATGGGATTAATTCTATTAAATGCAAATTGAAATTTGTATAATTTCAACTAATTTTAGTCTGTTGTAATTTTAATTATAAATGTTACTTTAGATATTTTCAGCAGTACCTACTTTATTTGATATTGTATCGTCCATTTTTAACGAATTTTCCTTATTATCAGTTAGGGATGCAAAGGACAAAGATTGCAATGCATATTGTAAAGCCTACTGATAAGATGTTTGTTTGCAATGAGTGACCTTATTACTGTGGACTTTCCCAGTTTGAAGTACGGTTTAGTACAAACCAGCCCCTTTTTTGTTACAATCTCATCAGAATAGGTCATACCTTAGAGTGGAATCTTTGTACTTTGCACTCCTAACTGATTTAGAACACAGAAAAAAAAATAACCCAGTTGTTTCAGAGAGAGTAACTTTACTTTGAAAACTAATGTAAGTGTAGACTTTAATAACATTTGACGGGCTACCATTTTTGATAGAGAAGAGATAGCGAACTCTGGTTTTCACCATTCTTTAAGTTTTTGCAAACACTTCAAAATGAGATGTCACTTGAAGGGGGTTTACATTAAAAAAATTTCAGTTGCCCCCAAAATCCCCCATTTTTGGGGGACACTCAAAATTTTCAAAATCATAAAATGAAACTTCCTGCTAAGATTGCACGACCACCAAAAGGATATCTCTGTATATTTACTTAGAAAAATATTAGAGGGGGGGGTCTTGACTTTTTATTCACCCGGTATATACTTTGTTTTAATGCTCGACAATCTCTTCAGAGTGATTAACTTCTTGATGATGGCTCCGAAACTGTCAAATTTCTATTAAGAGGTCACGTGACGGACTAAATAAGGTAATTAAAAGTTATAACTACAAATATATTAAGAAGAGTTAACTATGTACACGTTTAAATTAAAACTGAAAATGTTTTAATTACTCTGAATGTTTTAAAGTTGGCTTCGTTTGTTTTGTATTTAAAGTACTCAATTTGCATTTGTCGTGTTATTTTGGGTTGATAAAAGCAAAAAAAAAACATCAGCATTAATTAAAACTAACTATTACAAATTAAACCATTTTCTCCTGTCACATTTATAACCCCAAGGTTTATCACCCACTATGGGAAGCTGGTCGTTAAAGAAATTTAATAGAGTGAAAATACCATTTCACATATTGGTATAAATATATTTATGGTAGGCTATATATGGTTCGGAACATGTCTGTATATTGTAATGGTTTTAAGTAAATTACATTAGAGATTTGTTTTAATCAGTTTTATGTTAAAATTGTATAGTCCACTATCTCACATAATATACAGGGAATAAAATAGTTCAGGGAAAAGAGAGGATGGTTAGGTTAGGTTAGGTTAAGGATGAAACTGTAAAAATTTGTTTGGTGTGAAAAAACAATTTTTTTCATCATAAGTTAAATTAAATATCAGCCCTAAATTCGGTTTTGGGTGTCATCTCAAAATCATTAAATCCCAAGCCCCAACGAATTTTAAACGTTTTAAAAGTCTTGCATGAAATAAAATAACTGCAAAAAGTAGAGGTTTACTCCAATCCAAAATAACTTGTCACGATGGGATGTCACGCCAGGAACAATTTATACTTCCCTAAGCTCAATTTTAAAAAGCGATACCGCGTATTTCTCATGACCATTTTGAGGTATAAATGTCATACCCCAGTTCTACCTATGCATCTTAGGGTATCCAGCTTTAAATAGACTAGTCTAATATAATTAATAATGAAATACCGAAGTGGAAATATAACTAAGTACTAAATATTCCTCAAACAATATAATGATGGATTAGTAAAAAAAAAAAAAAAAAAAAAAAAAAAAAAAAAAAAAAAAAAAGTTGTAGAAAGGTCACTCGGAGTTGCTATCCCTCTCAACTTTCCTATCAGATCTCTCTTCACTCTTTTACTTCTCCGACCCAGATCCGTTTCTATTATATTATTCGAACGATAAGGGTCATAATTTTAAGTTATTTTGTAACTTTTCTTTGTAAAGCTATGTTGACCGAGGGCAAACGACAAGTAAAAGAACATTATAGTAACCCACTGAGGGTCCAAAGTTAAAAATAAATTTCCCCATTAATGTTCTCAACTTGGCGATACCTAGTTAGAAAAATGCATAATATGTCTTCTATATTGGTAAAATTGTTTTAAAATTGTCTATAAACAACCACGGTTCTATAAAAAATGCAATGTTTTCTATATAAACCACAATATTTGTTTTACACTTAACTGTTATAAAATTAAAAGCTTAACAACTCTTTACATAAACTAAAATATTCATTGTTTACACAAATTGAAATACTATTTGATTACACAAGTACTTTAAATATGACGAATTATTGTTTGTTGTAATAAAAATTAAAACATTTGATTAAAAGTGTGTTTTGGTATATTTACTTTCCTGAATACGTTAACATAATAAGCAAAAAGAATGTGGAATGTGTACATCATGTAGGCCTGAGGTTACAATTAAGCAAACCTTGCACAAATTTTCTCACTCACCTATCGGCAACATCAAAACATCGTCGCCAAAAATTTCATTTAAATACTTCTCAATCAAAAAGTGAAACTTGACCATGAACACGACGCAGTCTCTTAAAATTGTTGTTATATATTTAATTAAGGGAATAAACTCCCTGCGTTTGTGCCATAAACTAGTCTTTCGCGTAAATCCAATCTGGGTAATATCTTTCGATGATGCAATTAAAGTTTATTTTTTGTACGTGAAATCACCCATGATTTTAAACTCATCAATCTACATTTTTTGCTGAAATTATAACAAACGCTGTAGATATACGCTATTACGTAGTTATAGATATTATATTACCTTATATTTTCCGCCTAACAATACTTTTTGGTAATCACAAATTACCGGTTTCGGCGATCTATACCATCATCAGGCCTGTACTTTTGGAAGTTTTTTAAAACACCGTCAAGAGAACTACGATTTAAATTTCTCCACTTTGAAACTTTAATTTGGCGTAATAGTTATTTGTGCAACTAGTGAGCAAAGTGGCACTTTTTTAAACGAGAGAAAAATGTTGACGCACGAGGCTTGCCGAGTGCGTCAATTTTATCGGAGTTTAAAAAAGACACTTTGCTCACGAATTGCACATTATACTTTGTCTACAGTTGTTATTTTGTGACAAATAAAAAATATATTTCAGCAGTAACACAATTTAATAAAATATTAATTTAATACAATAGTGTTCAACCTCACGTCAAAAATGAGGTTATTTATGAATATTACAAATAACTTAGGTGTATTGTTGAGGAAACGGAATTGCCAACTTCAAAACTCGGCAAACGAAAAATACTCTCCGTATACATACATTGTAAATCATATAATAATTACTTCCTTTTTTCAACTTTAAAACGTTGTTTTGTTGTTTATATATGTTATTTTACATGTAAGAATTAATCTAACCTGCGTACGGGACATTTCCTGTATATTATAAAATCAATTCAAATAAACTTAACCTAAATTTCGTTTTGTTCGGTTGCCATTCGGAGTGGGCAAAGTGAAACTGTTGAGAAATCAGCTGTTTTGCAAACTAATTTAAATGAACAAAATGCCACTTTGTCAACAAGTGTAGACAAAATATATTTTTACTTGTCGTAGTTGAATAAAACACAAAACATAACATTCAAAAAATTCACTTTTCACGAAAACAAACAGACTCAGGATTTTAATTTTATTTGAGACCGTCTTCAACACAGTTATAGTTGCAACTGAATATTTACTTATCAGGTTTGCTGTTGGATGGGGATTATTGTATTGAATATTTATTTAGAATAATATTTTAACTTATCATCAAAGACGTTACGCGACTATAATTTTAAGCCTCTGTAAATTAGACAATCCTCTAAGGTATTATAAAGGTGACCCTTCTTGCATTTATACAAAACAATCATATTGTGATCAATTGATCTATGAATTGTCATATTAGGTGTTTAGCAAAACTTGATTTTTGGTCATCTACTGTCTTTTTAGATAAATATTCTTTAAACCTTTTTGGAAAAGGTTCGACTATCCGATATAGAATTTCTGTAATTAGCAAAAAAGAATTGTTAGAGGGAAAATATAAGGAACTTTTATAAGTTCCTGGTGGCTATTTACTAAAATGTTGAAATAGGTTAGGTTAGGTCCATTTGAGAAATTGCGTGTTTTAAACCAGCACATGATCATTTTTTTTAGTGTTTTATCGATAACTTACGAATGAACATTTTTGGAGAGTTGGCGAACAATACGTTTTATTTGGGTCATTAGAGGCTACATTTGATCAAAAACGTTGAGACCGATTTTGTGAAAAATGTAATTTTGTGTTTATTTCTTATGACAGCTACTCAAAATTTTCAGTTACCTAAAAAAATCTCGAGATATATCCAAAATATACCCACAAACCAAATTTTATTAAATCGATCATTTTTAGCTGTATAACACTGCACATATGACATACTAACATCATTCCAAAAAAACACATTTTTGCTCAAAATGGAAACCCAAAAATTTGTTTTTGACCCATCACATAACTAGCTATACTTCGTACATGAAAGAAACTAAAATAGAGCGATTTTAAATGTATCCTGAAAAAAAATGCAAGTGAAAAATTGAGGGACAATTAAAACTAATTAAATGCTCATGTGTCGTATATGAAAGGGTGATTGAATTTAGAGCTTAATTTAACTATTCAGACTCCCTTCTACTCTCCTAACATGCAATATCCACTTTGAGGCACAAATGCGATTAATTAACTCGTTTTATGAAAGCTTGTAGATTGCATTAATTTAACAACCAGCTTAACTATATTGGAAATTTTAATAAGGAAAATTCGTTTAAAATGGACGATTCAATATCAAATAAAGTAGGTACTGCTGAAAATATCTAAAGTAACATTTATAATTAAAATTATAACACACTAAAATTAGTTAAAACTTTACAGATTTCAATTTGCATATAATAGAATTAATCCCACCTTTCTACGACGACAAATACCAAAGTTATTTTCAAAAATGTAATTTCAAGGTTCGAAATCACATTTTTGAAAATAACTTGCTTTATATCGCACATAAAAGTGGGATAAGATGCAGATTTAAAATGTTCAAATTATTATTACTTTAATAACACACGATGATGGACAAAACACTGTTAAAAATGAACGCCATTTTGACATATTCGTGATGAATTTCAATAATATTCTTAATGAGTATAATATAGTCTTCCATACCAAATTTCATGTTCTCATCTTAATTTCTGAAGCCTCTAAAGTGCTTACGTACATACGTCAACGACGACGGACGGACAGTATGTTAACAATCTATTTTTCGGTTTCTCGAGGCCATTATTATCGACGATTACCAAACTTATCCAATACTTCGTATACTGTGTAAATACTGGTGGAATCTAGTGTAAGGTAAATCTATCATATTTAGCCTACATTCACAAAATTCAGCTGTTCGTTTCACAGAATACAAGGATGTAATATCAAACTAAATTTTCTTCCCATCTATAAATCAAAATAATAATTAATAGAAAGCAACAAGATTACAACTAATGAGGAGAATATTACACAACTACAACTTGTAAACAAAAGCAAGAGAAAAATAATGTAGAGCTACACCACCCAGAGAGTACACTCAAGGTTAAAACAATCAAATATCAATCAATCGGTCTCACACAATGAAACTCCCCCATATTTAGCAAAACCAAATAACTCATGTGAAGATTTCAACCAATAAGAATAAAGAAATTAAAAATCTGAAACGAAGAGAAGAGATGGACCTCGAGGAGAGATGGATTCTAAATTCATTGAAGTCCAGAGAACAGAATAAAAAACATTACAATTTAATTTAAATAAAAGTATATAAAGGTAAAAATTAAAAGGAAATAAGTGCATCTAAAGTGATTTGTATAAGTTTTGTGAAATATTAAAGTAAAAAGAATAATTTTAATGAAATATTTAAATAATATGTGTTACATAATATATAAATGCTATTGTGTTTTCTTTTTAATAAGTGTATTTTATTATATATATATTACTTACGTCGTCTCATACACACTGATTCTTGTCTCCAACTGGTTTCGCTGCTTCAATTAGTCAGCATCATCAGGGTTTATCTGTTACTGCTTCGTCATTAACATAAAAAACATTTCATAACACACATTACAGACACACATGCGTACACTCTATGTCCTGTCAGGTGGCCGGCCAGTTCCCTGTCAGGTAGCAGATAAACCCTGGTGATGCTGACTAATTGAAGCAGCGAAACCGGTTGGAGACAAGAATCAGTGTGTATGAGACGACGTAACATATTTATAAATAAATATACTTATACGATAAAAATGCTAATATATATAAAGTGTTTTCAGAAGAATATATCTAAATTTATATATAAGAAATGAACAAAGATACATTAATTTCGTAAGTAAATAAATAGAATTAAACAGAAATATATTTAGATAAAACAAAAACCTTATATGTAATACCTTTAAAAATGTCATGAAAGATTATGATAATAGTATGAATGAGTGCGAAAATTT